>JARYHS010013630.1:116552667-116640652 GCA_031002005.1 Vandiemenella viatica | reverse complement strand
GACATGCATCAGTTAAAAAGGGTAGGAGACAAGGTTGTACTCTCTTCCTATTAATATTCAACTTGGGTGAATATGAAGGAATAAGGGAAGTAAATAAGAAATATGAATGTGGCTTAAGTGTTGTAGAAGAAAAAATGTCAAGATTTGCTGATGAAATTGTCCTGTTAGCATAACAAACTAGGAATCTTGAGAAGTTACTGGCTGGCATGAAAAAAACGCTGAAGAATATTTTTGGATTAAATATAAACCAAACCAATATGAAAGTGATGAAATGTAGCAGAAATGATAGCAATAGTAGTAGATTAAATATAAAATAGGATCAGATGCAACAGGAGAAGTGGTAGGGAGTAAAATTAAAACTGATGGTCAAAGCAAGACTGATGTTAAAGGCAAAATAGCACTAGTGAAAAGAGACTTCTTAAAAAATAGAAATCTTTTATTTTCAAATATTGATCTACGACTCAAAAGAACTTTCTAAAACTCTGTGTGTGGAAGACACCAGTTTACATTAGTGAATCATGAGTAAAGGTTGTGGAAGAGTCTCACAGAGAGAAGAGAGAGGGCAGTGGGTCATATTTGTTAGTGCAGGAAACAGTTGAAGGAAGAACTGTAGAGGTAGGCAAAGAATAGTATGTGAAGCAGATAACTGAAGACGTAGCTCGTAAGGGATATGTTGAAATGAAGAGGTTAGCACAAGGCTAGAAGAGATTGTATCAAACAACTCAAGAACTCATGACCGAAAGAAACCTTTAACCTACTTTTCCAGTGATAATACATTCCCACAGTTAATAATCATCTATGTCTTCCCCTTCCCCCACCACTACTGCGAAGACAACAATAATCTCCGGCTTTAGTCATTTAGTAAGAGTTAATGTGCGTACAATCCCACTGCGCCATTTCTAATCTCTGTACAGTAATAAGACTTTTTACCAAAATATTGTAAACTTGATTTGTCTTTCCCTATCCTTGGCCCTTCCCCTTTACCCCCCCCCTCCCAAAAAAAAAAAAAAACTCAAATGGATGGTTCAGGAAGCATTCCACATATAGGAACTGACGACAGCACAAAATAATTCACCTCAATTCAAATACAATGCTGTAATAAAGTAAATCAAGAAGGTACATACTGAACCGACTTCATGTTTAGTTTTTATATGGAAACATTTATTTGCATGGAATGATGCAACATACCTTTATCAAACATGAAACATTCATGTAAACGTTTTGAAACAATAACTTTTAAAGACTGTGACAACTGAATTGTTGCGCAGTAATGGGTGCAAGAAAAGACAATGCATCAAATGGATCTCTAACTAAAACAATATTCCAAAAATGAAGACGATAAATATTAAAATTGAAGAAATAAAATTCTGGAAAAAAGTTAAACTAAATAGGTGATAACCTCCTTAAAATTAGAGCTACAAACAATGTAACACAGCAATCACAAACAAATCATTGATTTCGAATTCCTGTAAGCATTTAAGCAGCCTGAACAATACCTAACCATAAAACAAGGATTAATAAGTATGCAGCTTCTGTTTTAAATTTTTGTCCTTCACAGCATAAACTGAACAGAGAAAACATCCAATATCTATTACATAGAATGAGAGGGCACAAAGGTCATAACATCACTCTCCATAAAAGGACTATAGCATTTAATTTTTACAGCATTTTTTTTTTTTTTTCCTCTGGTGATATGGAGATGATAATACTAATTGCATATGATACCCTCTAATGTGGCTGTGCATATTTAGGCCCCACCAGACTTTATCAGGGAAATACAATGAGACCTGGTCCCCACATCCTGGCCAACCTGATTGCAGTTTTTAGATAGTTTCGCGCAATTATCTAGGCAAATGCTGGGACATAAATGACACACAATTTCATGAGCAAAAATGCAAGTATTATACAAAACAAAAGTTTCATATCTGGCAACACAAATGTTCCTTCCGTAAGGTTAAATGCTCCATACCTAACAAGTCTGGCTGTAGCCAAAGTGGGGCTTCCGGCCCACCTATTCTCATAATTCTCACTAAGCTGCCTGAGTAATCAGGCAGCTTTTGTGTTCATGCAATGCATAGTAGCCCTAGTGAAGAAAACAATACATAAGATATTTGTAGGGGTTTTCCACATGGGTAAAGTGCTATAAGCTGTCTTAGAGCAATAAATTCAAAGAAACTAGTAAAATACTACATTACACTGATCTTAAAACAATATTAAAGCACTTAAAAGAGATTCTTTAAAAGTTCTCAGCCTTTATGTTAAATGGTGATACAATCAGCAACCTATAAAACATGAATTTTTAACAAACAAACAAAAAAAATCACTGTTCTCCACAACCAAATAGAAATTTTGATCCTAGAACATGCAGGATAATCTACAATGAGGACTGAGAATTTTTTTAAATCACCCTAAAATGTACATAATGATTCACTTCTAGAATTTAACCTGAGTGTATTTGATTTCAGCATAACGCTGGTGAATCAAATGAGAATGTGGGTTATGAAGTAATAATTCTTCCATACAAAAGGCTGCTCGTGCAAGATCTTGTTCCATTAAATAAAGCTCACATAATTCTTGCCAACCTTCCTGGTCACTCATGAACCTGCCAAAACAAAAACACTGTTGAAGCATACACAAAATTTTAATCTTTCTATGAAGAATAGTATACACTTGGTCAAAAATACATACATCTTCAAATAACTGTGCACAAAAAAAGAAATATTATAAGTGCAGAAAGTTTTATATCAGTCCAAAGATTAATAAACGATTAAAAATTGAAAGTTGTACATGTAATAGTGTGTGAATTAAGGGATTACACAATTGGATCTCTATGTAGTGTGTTTCATTAACACAATTTTACTGCCAGCAAATGGTGTACTGCAAACTGCAGCTGGACACATGAATGGCATACAATTTTGTTTAGTTTTATTTATCGTATGATTAACAAGGTACACAACAGGAAATGTACATATCACAAGCTTGTACAATTTCATATCTCGAGATCTAATGATTTAATCCCAGGCAACTGCACTGATCGACGCATCATGTAATTCCACCATTGTTCCCTTGTAGGCCCGAAGAGGACAGTCAGAAACGATGTGATTGATTGTCTGTAAGGTGGCTCCAGTCACAATTTGCAGAATCTACCCAGCCCCATTTGTATAATAAGTAGGTGCATCTGCCTTGTCCTGTTCGAATTCGATTGATGATTCTCCACTGCCGCCTGGGGAGATCGAAACCTTGTAACCTTACTGAGGGATCCTCAACTAGATTTTTATTGGCTACTGATGACTGCTCCCATTGAGTTGTCCACAGCTTATTGATGTTAAAAGAGGACTCTGTTAGGTTGATTGCTGTGCGCCATGGTGGTTTTCTTGATTTCAAGCATTGATGTTTTGCTTGAATCATATCTTGATGTATTGGCAGCTGAGGGTTTTTTCAGGATATTTTTCCAGATTTTTAAGAGAGCTTCTGATCTTCTTAGTGATGGGGGTGAGATGTTGCATAGCACTGGAAGCCATATGGTGTTCGTGCTGTGAATACATCCCGTTATTATTCTCATTACCTGATTGAGTTGCACATCTATCTTCTTTGTATGGGCACTATTGATCCAGGATGGGCAGCAGTATTCAGCAACAGAGTATGACAGAGTCAAGGCTAAGGATCTTAGAATGTGAGCACTGGCTCCCCATGAAGTACCGACAAGCTTTTGGAGAATATTATTTCTCGTTTTGACTTTGGCAGCCACGTTTGAGAGATGCTATTTGAAAGTTAGAGTTCTGTCCAGTGTTATACCCAGATATTTTGGTGTGCCGCAATACGGCAAGACTTAGCCTCTGAATTTAACTTCTGGTTTATAGTGTGCTTGTCTGTTGCATAAATGGAATGTTGAAATAACTGTTTTCTGAGGATTTAGATAGAGGCACCATTTCTTGAAGTAGTCAACTAACTTTTCCAGATCAGCTGATAAAGTTGTTTCTGCATCAGAAAAGTTGGGGTTCTGGTTCACCAAACAAATGTCATCAGCGTAAGTAAATTTTCTTGAAGATGTTTCTGGTAAATCATGAGTATACAAATTGAATAGGAGGGGTGCTAAAACAGATCCTTGGGGTAAACCATCATCTATTAGTATAATAGACAGGGCCGGCGGATAATGTGGGTATGGTGGGTAGCAGTACCCACCCGGGAAATTCCGGGTGGGTATTTCACCCACCCGGAATTTGAGAATTTATAGGCGAAAGAATTGAGAGAAAGAAAGAAATGGAGAGCACAGCAGCTAAGCATGTTAGTTTCATTCTTCAAAATGCGTATATAATAGCCTGTGTGCCCACAACACCATTAGCGACGCGCTAAATCCCTTTGATGTTTCAATGTCGCCTACTGAGCAAACAATCTTGTGAGTGAACGCAAGAAAATAGTGTACGTCCAAAGCAGTCGTGTGTGAAAGCTGCATTAGTGTATTTCGAAGGCGTTTCGGCTAATTCTAAAAAAAAAAAATCAAATAGATAAATTCGTAGTGAGGCTGAACAGGAGAAACGAATTGAGTCTAGATAATGCTAGAAGACAGCAGAAAGGGAGGATAAATTTGCATCGCCCTTAGACGAATGATCCACTTGAACCTTAAAAGATGGCCTTGTTCAGTCAGCTGACAGTCAAAATCGTGAAAGTAAGTAAAAGTAAAATTCTTATTCTTGTTCTTCACTCTATACGTAAATATGTGCTCATGTAATGAATATTCACGTGTATGTACTAGAGATGTAACGGAAGCGACATTATGGAAGCGGAAACAGAAGCCTAAGTTGTATGAAAATATGATTTAGTGTCTAGTTACTTCTATTTAATAAAAATGACAAGTGGAATAATGTTTATTTTAATAATCAAATCAAACAGTAACTGACTTTGAAGTAGTAGTTTTCTAATTACTATAATTAATATTCGAAAGCGAATTATTTAAAAAAAAAACAAACGCTTAGCAGCCTTTTCTCATTTTTAATTTTTCCTTCCCCCCCCCCCTCCCCTCCCCATACACACAAATTAAACCTTCTTTCACTGAACAATTTTTCGCAAGACACTGCTAGGCGGGGCTTACAAAAACCTGGGGACTAATGGAAACAACATAGAATATTTGTGATCGTTCATTTGCCATCACTTAAGAGGATCTACTTTTAATGGCAGTCCTGTTTGCTTTTACTACTGGACTAGAGTGATATTGGTAAATTTTTTTTCATGTAACTTAAGATCTACATTTAATTTTTCAAACGATTTAAATTCTTCTGGATGGATGGATTTCAAATTGCTTTTTAAAGCAATGGTGGTACGTTCTTTCATAGATCATCAGGTTACTCTCTATTATTTTGTATGGCGGATTTAAAATTTTTGGCTACAATAGAGCATAGTTTGTGAAAAATGAGTGACCGAGCATTGCAGTTTTTGGTTTTAAGAGAGTTGTGTGAAGATGAGGTGATCCTGCTGGCCTCAGAGGAATGGTATCAAAACTGCACAGATTTCTCCGTTAAATTTTAGTGAGGGAGATACACGTCACTAAACCTGACTGGCCAATAAAACCTATTATGAATTGTAGGACAAATTGCGAAAGTTTATTTAAAAGGACACCAACACGAGGATTTTATTGCTGTGAACGAATGGTCTTTCGCAACCCCCATACTTTTAGCTAGTGGTCAGAGCGTCGAAGATTTAAAATTTTTCACCACTATATCGCCACAAATTCTTGGAACAAAGCGACTTGTAGTGTTATGAACAAAGTTTTATTAGAAATTTTAATCACCTGGTAACGTAGCGAAAAGTGAGTGGAAGTAACATGCCATGTACTCTCTTTGGCTCCGGCTCCAAACCTTTAGCTCAGTCCTATGTTTTTAAATTGTCTCCAGTAGCCAGTTCTAATATTTCTGATTCTTTTCTTAAAACTATCAACATTCGTATTTAGCCCAATTTTTTGGAAAAAAACAATGAATTTTTTTCACGCATTCTTCTTTTTGTTGCGGTCCTTGGAACTTTGACGTTCAAAAACTTGGGCAGTTCTCTTAGCGCATCAAATAATTCACCCAGATTAAAGTGTTTGGTATTCTTGCCATAATCGAAAAACAATATTTGACCTCAAACTACTAGTCTAGTATTGCAAATAAACGAAAACGTACAGTAATCGAAAGCAATAACATTGACATAACAGTTCGAAGTTAAACGACTGATGCTGAAAACTGTGTTGTAAACTTCCCCACAGACGCTACAAAAAAGTCGCCCACTAAATACGAAAGTTTTTGATCCCGGTTCTATCCGGACCTCAACATGTCAACCATCAACCTACTTATAGACGTTCAACATTGACTTCAACACGGCATCAAAGTTGGAAACCAAGTTGATCGTTAGGGGACACCTTTAAAAGTACACTACACGATGCGTGTGATAATTATAAAAAAGGAACCCTCACCGATACGTCACCAGTCACCACTCCGACCTATTGTCGGCGCTCACTCATACGAAGTTAGCTCAAACAGGACCGCAGTACACAGTGGCATCAGTTCTATTTAATCTGATTTACTTTTTGGTTTCGCTACAAAATGTGCAGAAGGGGAAACAGAAGCTGAAGTCCCAAATCTTGTGGAACATCGGGACTTGAGGAAGCAGAAGCAAAAGCAGAACTCCGTTACATTACCAATAAGAAAGTACGTGGGTACGCTAGCGCGCGCGCGCACACACATATATTACCGTATATATTATATTACACTACTTACACTTGTTTGTGTAGTTATGCACAAGGGCCAATAGACCCATAACACGCAAAAGTTTCAGCCACACTTACAGGTGGTAACACGTGGTTATTATATGTATATATATGAGTTTGTATAGTGTAATGCTGTCATCTTCTGTGTACAGATATACCACCCCGTGTTATTAGCTGTAGCTGCACCGGCCCCATGGCTTTGTTCCACAACGACATAGTACAGCAGCAATATACTGAAATACATAAGATTACAGGACTATATAAATAATCGATTGCATTAATTGCCATGACTCAAAGCTAATTATTTTCGTTTTTTTTTCTGTACAGTTTCCACATTTAAATATAGAAGTTGGAAAAAAACTGTTGGGTTTGTTTTTTAAATGAATTTACAAGGGTTTTTTTTACTAATTATTTAGTAAAAATATCTTTGACTGAATTAATTCTTGAAATTGTAATAATGCGCATGGACTAATAAACAAACGTAGCAGTGTTACTTTCGTTTTTCCTGATTTACGATCTTTTTTTCGTGGTATCCATTTTCCGCTAATATGTCTGTCACTTGACCTAACACTAGAATCCGATGGCGTCGGGGTAAATGGAAAGGAGGATGGTTACTGCATCACGACAATGCTCCCTCCCACACATCGATTGTTGTGCAGACATGGCTTGCAGAATAGAACATTCCAGTCCTCCAACAGCCTCCCTACTCACCGGATTTAGCGCCATCGGATTTCTGGCTCTTTCCCAAGATGAAAATGGGCCTCAAAGGTAACCGTTTTGTCAACGTAGAAGACATCAAAACCAAAGCGACAGCTGAACTTTGGAACATACCAAACATGATTTTCATCGTTGTTTCCAGCTATGGCAGGAGCGGTGTAGCAAGTGTGTGTGTTCAGAAGGAGCCTTCTTTGAAGGAGATTAGGTAAATGTGTACTTATCTCTTGTTAATAAAGAGTTACAATTAAATTCCGGGAAGTTTTTGACTGTCCCTCGTATGAATTCACTTTTTCCCCTAGAAACTACTTTGAGTAGTTCTCCAGTACCATTTATTTTTAAAAACTGGGCGATAGACAATCCATGGCCTCAACTTAATAAGCCTTATTTGTTTTGGTCACTAACATTTTCGCCAAGCACAAGTGAGAACTATCACTAGTCAGGGGTCAGTGCTACAATGGGGCTTCTAACGTTTCTGGAAAAATAACGGGATTACAGTCACGAATACGCAAAGAAGAACCTCGAACATTATTTGTGCACTGTAATGCTCATAACCTCAATCTTGTAGTACAAGATGGAATTGAGAAAATTATAATAGCGAGAAAATTTATTGGAACAGTAAAAGATTTCTTAACGTCGTGCGAGACTCTCCGAAACGGCTTAAGAAACTACAAATTGGAATACAAAAAGAGACTAATTATGATTTGCCTTCTCTTGCAGCCTATTGTCCGACAAGGTATTTATAAAAAATTATAATTTTAAATCAATTCTTTTGGTTTTGTATGTATAAACATATTTATTCTTCAACTAGCTGGTACCCACGACTACGTTCGTGATTTTAAAGAATTCATACTGACAGCTATAGACATCTAACCACCATAGTGCACGATGGGAGATTCGATACTATTACCACACACAAATACCAGTCTTCTGCGCTATGTGTAAATTTACGGATACACACAAGTCTTTGGATGAAATACGAAAATATTCATGATCGACCAATTTCAAACACCATATCTCACACACTCCCACAGTTACCAATTTTCGGCCAACGTTGTGATAAATGGGAGACTCTGTGTTACTACCACACACAAACGCCAGTGATCTGCGATTGATAGTTTTCACTTAAAAGTGATACACCGTGACACATGCGTCTTTGGCAGAAATATGAAATTGCCGCAGGTCGACCATTTTCATCCCCCATATCTTCCACACCCCCATAGCTACAAACATCTAACAACCATAGTGCACAACAACAGACACGATTCTACTACCACACATAAACACTAATGCTCTATGCTATGTAGTCGTGGTAGAAAAGTGAATTCTGCGGAGACACATGCCTTTCGTCGAAATACGAAAATATCCTTGGTCGGCCACTTACAACCACCATATCTCCCACACAACCACAGTTTCTGAAATTCGGCCGCAGTTGTGATTGAAAGGTGACTCTGTGTTACTACCACACACAAACGCCAGAGATCTGTGATCGATAGTTTTCGCTGAAAAGTGATACACCATGACACTTTTGTCTTTGGCAGAAATATGAAATTGCCACAGGACGACCACTTTCAACCCCCATATCTCCCACACCCCCATAGCTACCGACATCTAACAACCATAGTGCACTACATGAGATACGATTCTACTACCAAACACAAACACCAATGCTCTATGCTATGTAGTTGTGGCAGAAACGTGACATATGCGGAGACAGTCGAAATACGAAAATATGCTTGGTCGGCCACTTACAATCACCAAATCTACCACAGTACCACAGTTTCTGAAATTCGGCCGCTGTTGTGATCGAAAGGTGACTCTGTGCTACTACTACACACAATTGCCAGTTATCTGTGATCTATAGTTTTCGCTGAAAAGTGATACACCATGACACTTTTGTCTTTGGCAGAAGTATGAAATTGCCACAGGTCGACCACTTTCAACCCCCATTTCTCCCACACCCCCATATCTACCGACATCTCACAACCATAGTGCACTACATGAGATACGATTCTACTACCAAACACAAACACCAATGCTCTATGCTATGTAGTTGTGGCAGAAACGTGACATATGCAGAGACAGTCGAAATACGAAAATATGCTTGGTCGGCCACTTACAACCACCAAATCTACCACAGTACCACAGTTTCTGAAATTCGGCCGCTGTTGTGATCGAAAGGTGACTCTGTGCTACTACTACACACAATTGCCAGTTATCTGTGATCTATAGTTTTCGCTGAAAAGTGATACACCATGACACTTTTGTCTTTGGCAGAAGTATGAAATTGCCACAGGTCGACCACTTTCAACCCCCATTTCTCCCACACCCCCATAGCTACCGACATCTAACAACCATAGTGCACTACATGAGATACGATTCTACTACCAAACACAAACACCAATGCTCTATGCTATGTAGTTGTGTCAGAAAAGTGACATATGCGGAGACAGTCGAAATACGAAAATATCATTGGTCGGCCACTTACAACCACCATATCTACCACAGTACCACAGTTTCTGAAATTCGGCCGCTGTTGTGATCGAAAGGTGACTCTGTGCTACTACTACACACAATTGCCAGTTATCTGTGATCTATAGTTTTCGCTGAAAAGTGATACACCATGACACTTTTGTCTTTGGCAGAAGTATGAAATTGCCACAGGTCGACCACTTTCAACCCCCATGTCTCCCACACCCCCATAGCTACCGACATCTAACAACCATAGGCACGACAGGAAAGACGATTCTACTACCACACACAAACACCAAAGGTCTATGTTATGTAGTTGTGGCAGGAAAGAGAAGTATACGGAGATACGAATTTTTGGTCGAAATATGAAAACGCTCTGCACTGACCAACTTTAATCATTATATCTTCCACATCCCCACAGCTATCGGCATTCGGCCAACGTTGTGCACGATAGGAAACTCCATGTTACTTCTACCCACAAACATCAGTGATCTGTGCTAGGTAGTGGTGGCTGAAAAGTGAAATATAGGAAAACACACGTCTATTTTTATATATATATAATATTTTTGTACGAACATTCTGTAACCAGAGAAGTAGACAACGCTGTCGCTACTAAGGCTTCTGGATTTTACTCCGGCATGGAATCATTTGCGTGTGTTTTATATATAACAATGATGATAAAAAATTTTGATCGTGTGGAAATTTTGAATGCAGATCTACAGAAATCTAATCTATCTGTTATTGAATCGTATGCGAAGATAGAAGCAATCACTGATGTTTTTTACTGTGCTCGAGAGTGAAAATTCGAAGAAATTTTACGGGAAAGTGAGCAGTCAGGTACTAACTTTGAAACCAACGAACCTCAAATCCCACATCAACGCAAAATTTCGATCAAGATAAGAGTGAAAATCTCCGATTCGAAACACCTCAAGATTTTCTCCACAAATCTTATTTTTATGACCAGTTAAAGAGTCAATTCGACAACGTTTCCACCCACTTCTTCTAATCGCTAGAACGATTCGCTTTGGGACAGCTCACATATGTAGCAAAAATTATAAATTTATACAATCATGATTTTGACCAAGAAAGATTGCTCAGTGATAGAGATATGTTTTTGCAACTTTTGAAAAGGCAAGATGAGGAGGCAAAAAATTTAAGAGGTAGTAGATTTTTTACAGAAGTACAAATGGACTAGAGGACTCATACCAGAGTTTGTACGCTTCGTTCAACTACTCATTACAATTCTTGGGTCGTCCTGTTCAAATGAACGAAGTTTTTCGGCCTTACGCCGACTCAAGAGTTACATAAGATCGACAATGTTGCCAGATCTATTAAATAACATTGCTATTTTACATGTATGTAGCAACCTTACTGAAGAACTAAATTTGGAAAAATTATTGAATCGTTTCATTTCCAAAGAAGCAAAGCGCATTACATTTTGTTTTTATTTAGGGCCTTACACCTCATCGACGGCTAAGGTCATTAGAGGCAGGATGGGACTGGGGACAAGGAACGGGAAGGAATACGGCCATGGCTTTTTTTTTTGAAGGAAGCATCCCGGCATTCGCCTGGAGTGATTTGGGGAAACCATGGAAAACCCAAATCTGGATGCCCGGACGGGGATTCGAACCCGCGTCCTCTCGAATGCGAGAAGCACATTACAGTTTTTGCATTGCGCAATTGATACTGATTAATAGTAAATTTAAAAAAATAACAATGTTTCGTACATAGCTAAAACATAATTAGTAAATATATTAATGAATAAATTATATGATGAATTTTTAAATTCATTTTCTAGTTTTTCTCCTAAAAATTTCCCTTAAGAATTAGATTCAATAGTTATCACTATCATTATTTTAGGTAAGATTTTTCAGGGAACTACCCCCCCCCCCCCCTCTTTTCGTGCCTGACTACCCACCCGGGCCTAACACAAAACGCCGGCCCTGATAATAGACAAGATGTAGCGTTGTAGCACCTACGTCATGTCACGCGTGACGTCAATCTATGACGTTGCGCTATGACGTCACGCTTTACGATATTATTTGGGGGAGTGCGCGTTATTTAATATCATTTCCAAGCAACAGTGAATAAATTAACTCACATAACACTGAAAAAAAAGTATGTATTGCGTTAAAATCGATATATCAATCATTAGATGCTTATATTTATGTAATATTCTTTTGATATATTGAAGTATTCCTTAAATTCTTTGTCCATAGATATTGTAAGATAAAAGCTTTGTATTTCGATCATCAGTGCTGCGAAAAGTTTGGTTAGAGTATAACTAGCATGGATCAGAATTACAAGTGGCATTTGACGTTAACGCAGAAGGCATGAATAATTTAGTTTTTAAATTTAAACTGTGTGCGTTTAAATTGGCATATTAATTATCCGGGTTTTTTTTTTTTTTTTTTTTTTTTTTTTTTTTTTTTTTTTTTTTTTTTACTGAAACATTACATGGTTCAAATGAAAGAAGTTGCAAATGTTCGTGATATATACGGCCTAAACCACAATGAAATATTACATGGCATAGCTTAAGTTGTTAAGGTTTATTTATAGCATTCTTCGTTCTTGCTGGAGTCATTATTTCAGCCGCTGTAAGCTTTCTTAGCCGTTAAAATATCGACCTTCATCATAGGTATTAAGAAAGAAATGTGTCAGAACCAGTGAAGATTTGGGATCAAGTTTATATCACGATGCAAGGAATGTATTAATTTGCGCGTGATTGAAGCTTTGCTTTTCTATCAGAAATTTTAGTGGATATTATGGTTAAGTTGAAATGCAACCTGGACCAAGTTGACAACTGAAGCTTTTTGCTACAGCACAATGAATGATAAATTACAATGAGCTTTATTTTGTAACAATTCTGATTAGTTAAGCAACTGCAGAGAAATACGTTATTTAATAACATTTCTAGGCATCCACGAATAAATTAACTGACAGTACATACTTATTAGTTGCTTGATTTATTTAATATTAGTTTATATAGAAGTATTCGTTGAAATCACATATATGTAAGTTAATTTTCGCAATGTTAGCGGCAGTTTTGATAGATTGTTATTAGTTTTTTTTCTGTTACTTAAATCATTACTTCGTTCTAACGAAAGTGTTGCTAACATTTTTCGGTTGCGGAGCGTCTTACATTTCCGATTTTTTAATTTAATTCATGGCGACTTTTCCGAAAAAAGGAGGGTGCAAATGTGAAGAAGATGCCATTATAACGAAGCAATTGATACAAATTTCAACAGGGCAGTACCAGTTTCCGGCCGGTGGAAAATATCACCTTCCACCCATTAAAACTAATATTACGTTGGAATGACGTAAGTTGTTAAGATTTATTTTTAATTTTCTTTGGTTTTACTGATGCCTTATTTCAGCCGCATGTAACTGTGTCAGCTATTCAAATGTGTTAGTATAATTCTGAATAACGAATATAAAAAATTAAGATTGAAGAACCCTTATAGATTTTTTATTTGGTTTATTTCGCCATGCAATGTGACA
The DNA here is from genome assembly GCA_031002005.1 of Vandiemenella viatica. Taxonomy (NCBI): domain Eukaryota; kingdom Metazoa; phylum Arthropoda; class Insecta; order Orthoptera; family Morabidae; genus Vandiemenella; species Vandiemenella viatica. The sequence goes on along the minus strand of JARYHS010013630.1, from coordinate 116,627,226 downwards.
ATTAAAATGTGATAAGTATATGTATTAATATGCGTGTAACGGAAGTATTGTTTCTCTGGCGGCATGTTTAGCGCATGGAGGAAGGAAATATTACCTGCATGGTTTAGGGTAGTACTGTATGTCGTTAGGGCAGGGCCGGCGCTAGGATTCTCGGGCCCCGGTTAAGCGATCTTAGGCCCCTTACTCCCCCCCCCCCCCCGAAAATATTTTAACACTTTGTTTTTTTTAATAAATTCAGAACATTTTAATACAAAAATGTTCAAAATTATTGATTCAGATTTTAAAATTTGTGTTTGATTTCTATTTATTTAGGCACCCAGGCCGGCGGGGCCCCCCTTTGGTGGCCCGGGCCCCGGGTACTTTTGCCCCGCTTAACCCCCCCTAACGCCGGCCCTGCGTTAGGGGATTCTACGATAACCGTGAAGACGCAATTTGTTGATGGATTCTTATGTAACTCGACGAAAAAAACTGAAAGTAGTGAATAAAATGTTTTGATATCTCACTTAATTCTCGAGATATTGTATCTCAAAACTGAAAGTAGTGAATAAAATGTTTTGATATCTCACTTAATTCTCGAGATATTGTATCTCAAAATTGACGTGGTTAAGTTGAAATGCGGCCTGGAACAGAAGAAAAATTTCTACATTACCAAATTTGATGATGATATCGTATGTAACTCGAAGAGACAAATCGAAAACAAAGAATATATTTTCTTTCCATATCTCGCTTAGTTCTCGAGATATTGTATCTCAAAATTTAGGTGGTTTGGGTGAAATCTGGCCTGGACCAGAAAAAACAAATTATCAAAACCGCTATATGTACACGGTGGAAATACACTATGTGTTTTATTTTCTTCCTGGTGGTTGTTGTTAGGTTGAAATACGTCCTGGACCAGAGGAAACTTCACCAAAATCACAGTTATAATTGATTTTCAACATGCTATATCTCGAAAACCAAGAAAGATATAAAAAAATTTAACTTTATTTTCGATTTGTTTCGTCGAGTTCTACAAGAATTCATCATCAGATTGTGGCGCCACGGTAATGATAGAACTGCCTTTTGTTAGATTGAAATGCAACCTGGACTAGGATAGCAACAGAAACGTTTTGTTATTGCGCAAGGCAATAGGAATTATATTATGATTTATTTTTGTGTTTATTTAAGCGGTTGCTAAGAAATGATTTGCCAGAACACTGAATTTGTTATGATTTAATTTAGCATCCTTCGTTTTCACTGTGGTCTTTATTTCAACTGTATGTAACCTATATCATCCGTTAACACATCGATCTTCATCGCATTATTAGCGAAGATTTTGGTTAGACTGAAATGCGACCTGCATCAAGTAGACAACTGAAACGTTTCACTACATCATAATGGATGAGAAATTACAGCACATTGAGCTTTATTTCAAAACAATTCTGATTAGGTATGCAAGTAAACAGAAATTAATTGCCAGAATACTCCAAACCCGTCATTTTTGACGGGCTTTGTGGCTAGTTTAGTATAAATATTCTGCTGCTGTCATTATCAGAGTATACCTGAAAGTATCTACTGCTTAACGTGTTGTTAAGTAGTGCCGTAAGTTTTCGACATGGGATAATACCCACAAATTTCAGAAGAAGTCCTTCTCACCAAACAGTGTCATAGGCAGCTGACAGATCCAAAAAGGCAGCCACACTTACTGATTTCTTCTCAAACCTATTTTCAATATGGGAGGTGAGGGTGAAAACCTGGTCATTACAAACTTCTCCCTGGCCTAAATCCTGCTTGTTCTATGGGAATATGGTTATTGATTACTTCAGAAATTCTATTGTAGATCAGGCGCTCAAGGAGTTTGTATGTTACACCTTGAAGTGCTACTGGTCGATAATTTGACACTTTTGTTGGGTCCTTATTTGATTTCAATATGGCTAATATTTTTGTTTTCTTCATTAACAGTGGAAGGTTTCTAGTTTTTAGGATATTTGAGAAGAAGTTGGTAAGCCATCTTACTGTAGCTGGTCCACAGTGGGTCAAAAGTTCAGGATATATACCATCAAATCCAGCTGCTTTTCCCAGTTTCATTTGTTTGATTGCATTTTTTGTTTCTTCTTCTTGGAATGGAATGGAGAATTCAGAAGATTGTGGGGCTGCTTTTTTCTTGTTGCGTAATTTTAATCTGATATCTCTTTTGGTTTGCTTATCCTTTGTGTTCTTAGAAACCGATAATAGGTGTTTGGCAAAATCATTCAGATTGATGGCAGTTTTTGATCTTCTGATCATAGGGATTGAGCAGTCTAATTTTCTAAAGACTGGCCAGGCTTTTCTGCTAGAGTGGGTGTAATCCAAGGATTCTACTGTGTGATGCCACCTCCAGAGTGCAATCAGTCAAGTCCGTCGTTCAGTGGTCAAGGATTTTCCTCACAGTCAACACAGACCTGTTATCCTAGAGGTAGGAAGGCCCATACCTGTTATACGATCGCACCCTACACCCAGATGGAACTTCAAGAAAGCCAATTGGATTGAATTTTGTTTAGTGATGAGTCCCGATTCTGTCTGTCACAAAGTGAAAACAGAGAACATGTACGGCAGCATAACAGAAAAGGGCCCAGTCTACACTGATTTCAGTATCTCACACAGGTTCAACTCCTAGGATGATGGTGCGGCCATCACAACACAAATCTTGAAGGATTATGTATAAGGACTGGCCCGCAAATTCCCCAGATTTATCCCCAATAGAGCATGCCTGTAATACCATGGGTAGACACATTAGGTCACATGGTCACTCAGCATAACTGACAGCAAAAGTCATGCAGGTATGGAGAGACATACCCCAAAAAGACTTATTGATTCAGTGTCAGCAAGGATCCATGAATGTAGAGGTGCTCATGGTGGGCACACTTCTTGCTAACTTGTGTATGTAAATTGAACAGAATTGGTCTAATCTATTTCAATTAATTATCATTTATTATGGGTATAACCCTGGATATATTTACAAAATTCCACCATTTCCATCTGGGTGCAAGACTTCTTATTTACGCCAGTGTATTAATTTTAGTTCAGAATTAATTCTGTTTTATAACCCTGTCTCTAAAAACTATTTTTTTCCCTTCACTTAGAATTCCGTTGGCTGAAGTGGGGATACTTGTATACTTAATGGGAAGAACTATACTGGTATTATGGAAACCTGCCACACAGATGTTTGATGAAATTAGCATGGCGTTTATCTCAGCTGGTAATTAAACTCAACAAAGAAGACAAATGGAATAAATCTGAATGCTACAGTACAAACCTGCAACAAATCCTTAAAAAAGTTATGCAGACACCCCAGCAAACCATGCACTTACAGATACTTTTTCTTTCAGTTTACACAGAAAGAACTGTAAAGATGTAAGACCAACATAGGAGCAGAATTCTAATAAATATTTAACAAAAAGACAGAATTAGAAAATAATATTTAAATTGATAGCACAGAAGAAGCTTTAGCAGCAGGTACAGAAACTACTCAGAATTTCTTTTTCATCTGTCATTAATCACTCAACTGGATTGATTCAATTCTCAACTCACATCATTACCGCAACACATAGATTAACAACTATGGCCTGAATTACACCATACAACACAGAAAAAAACTTTTTTCACAAAAGAAATTCTTTATGTATTTCTGCTTTCTAAATTAATAAATGATACTCAAAACATATGATCACCCATATTTTTGGCAAAAAAGTATACTTTACCAATATTAAAGTAGTACATATATATTGCACATGAATCACGCTGAAGTAGAATACAAGTTTAAAACAACAACATATTGAAATATGCACATGGTGAACAGATGCATACAGATAATGTGGTACGAAACATGCATTAACCTCATTCATTCCACGTTTTCTCAGTTTTCATAGTGGGACATCTGCTTTTCCTCTAATGGGGCATTTTCTTGTGCTCACGGTGAAGCATCCAGCAGTAGTCGCAAATCATCCGAACATCCTAAGTTCCCTGGTATCGTCATTCAGTGTCATTGATATCCTGATGGCACAGTGTTCCTCACTTACAAGACCCAGGTTTGTATGGAAAAAGTCAAGGTGTAAGTGTAAAAAATGTAACTTCAAACTCGTTGAGCATCCCAGTATTATCAATGTGATGCAAGTTCTCAACTATTTCAATATACTCTGTACTACGATTGCTTTTCCAGAAGTTTTGAACCACACACTTCAGGGCTTCTCACTCCACAGCATTCACTGAATGAAGGAAACCTTCATCTAGCATTAGTTTCCGAATATCAGGACCAGTGAACACTCCATCTTTCAACTTCTGTGGAGCCCACTCCGAAATATGCACGGAAGGTCTTTTTTACAAAAGCAGTAATGTTTCTTCAGTCTTTTTTCACCTCAAATATATCAAAAACTGTTAGGACAATTTACATAGCATCAGGCAGACATTGTACACTGACATGTACTTTCTTCCAAAAACAGAACACAGTGATGGGCAGGCAGCGCCATTTGCAACATGACAGTTCGCTGTATGCAGCTAGGGGCACAAGTATCTGAGCTTCATATGGTGTTTTCGTAAATATTATAATACTAGCATTTGCCCACTGCTTTACGCGCGCGTGCCTTGGCAGGTGTAGAAATTATTTACCGATTTTATTCTCTTAGCAGACATTAACGTGGAAAGGCATGAACTGTTAATGTATTCTGAATAGTTTCGGTTAATACGTTAGGTTCGGTTATCATACTGATGTCAGAGAGTTGTTTTATTCATATTTTAACGTGATGCAATTGATTCAATAGTAGAAAAGGTTCCTGAAAAATTAACAGTAGTAATTCGTGGTTGTAATTATTGTGCGAAGTATAAACATTTATTGTTTAGAAAGGCTTTCACGGTTCAACGACATTCTTTCTTCTGTGCGCTTTCAGAAGCTATGGATTTAGCGTATAGAACCCGGTTATAGGTCAATCGCTTTTCTCGGTGCAAGTTACTTTCATTTGCTCTAGCTATTTCATCTCGTTCTCTTTGACGTTGCAGACGATGTTGTCGGTCTATTTCACTCTCATTTAGCCGACTTCGGCGACTTGACCCCGACAGATTAGAGCTCTTTCGCAAGGGCATATCATAAACTTTTATACTTACCCAACTCACAGCACTAACAATTAAAACGTTTTCACAGCTGCAATTATCACTATGCGTGAACTTTGGCTGCGAGTATATAGATGAGCATAAACTTGGTTACAATATAGAATATCTGTGGTAGTAATAAATAATATTATTTCTGAAAGCAATATTTAACTCAGCTAAAACATAATATTTTTAAATGCTGATATGGAGGATTCCACGTTAACCGTGGTACCGAAAATTTAAATGGATATATAACAGTTGTAACGTTAAGAAAGCTGATATTATAATCATTATGTATAATTTTTTTGGCGATTTTATGTGTAAGCTTTGCCTGGGATTTTATAGCTAGGTATGAGCTTTGTTAAGGATGTATCTGTGGATATAATGAAAAATATTGTTTCCATGATACTTAACTAAAAAAAGTTTATTTTTAAATGTGGATACCGAGGATTGCAACATAACCACGGTGCCATTAATTTATGTAAATATAACAGTAATCTACGACTTAGTCCTCTTGGAAGTGAGCTGAAATATAAAAATTCGTTACGAATAATCACAGCATCTCAATTTCTCTGATTTATTTATTTTTTGTTGTTTTTTATTTTTTGTTGTTTGGATATTGGTTTTATTTTATGTTGATACACCATCAATTATTCCTGCTTTAAAATAGAAATTTACGTGAATTGGAGCTACTCTTGATTTCAAATCGTCGTATCATTACTGTCATTATTTCAGTCAGATATAATTAATCCAAAAATGTCGAGATGTGATCATGGTACAGTTTATGTAGTAACGTGCATGTAACTGAAACAATTATTTCTGAGTGGCAACATTATCGCAAGTTGTGAATCGCTTGAAATGCAACCTGACAGCTGATATGATGCTTTGTTATAGGCCTAAGAGACGATGCCTGCAGCTTTATAATCTACGCGGTGTAGCATTAGGATATGAAACATTTTTAATTTAAGTTTCTTTCAATATAGTCGTATTTTCTATGTAATTATTTCAGTCGCATGTAAGTACCTGGCAAAACAACAGCCTGGAACAGATGACAATTGACTCGTTTTGTATAGCATCAGGCATAACGGGTTTAGTTTTAAAATTTACGCGGTGTAGAATAGAATTTTAGGATGCCTAGTTATATTTGAAATAAAAATTCGTTACCAATAATCACAGCATCTCAATTTTTTCTGATTTATTTATTTTTTGCTGTTTGGATATTGGTTTTTATTTTATGTTGATACACCATCAATTATTCCTGCTTTAAAATAGAAATTATGTGAATTGGAGTTAATCTTGGTTTCAAATCGTCATATCATTATTGTCATTATTTCAGTCAGATATAATTAATTCAAAAATGTTAAAATGGATCACGGTACAGTATATGTACTAATGTGCATGTAACTCAAGCATTATTTCTGAGTGGCAAAATTATCGCAAGTTGTAAATCGATTGAAATGCAACCTGGACAGTGATGACAGCTGATATGCTTTGTTATAGGCCAAAGGGACGATGCATTTAGCTTTATAATTTACGCGGTGTAGCATTAGGATATGAAATTTTTTTTATTTGAGTTTCTTTCAATATATCCGTATTTTCTATGTAATTATTTGAGTCGCATGTACCTGAATTTTCGAATGCCTAGTTATATTTGCACGTTATAGCCACGAGACATATTAATCGAATAAAGTACTTCCAAATATGTGCAATTCCGCACAAGTCATTATGAAAGAAGTATGTTTTATTACTTGCTGATATTTATAATAGCTGTTTTTCAGACATCGCTCTTCGAGAAAAAACTGAATTTCGTATTAAGTATTGGCTTATTGTGGCTATATTGTACAGCGTTCACGTAGCAATTTTGTTCCAGAGACAAACTGAATAACAGTCTAGCAGAGACAATACATGTCTTCAATATTAGTAATATAACTTTTTCGTAATTCAACAGACCTGTTACGATTCAAGTAAATGCTGATTATACTTGATTCACGTATTCTTTTTATTTTGAAGTACTGCGGTCCAGAAAAATGAATCGCAGAAGTAAAAAAAAAAAAAAAAAAAAAAAAAAAAAAAAAAAAAAAAAAAAAAAAAAAAAAAAAAAAAAAGGTAAATCTTAAATTTTGTCAGGTCTCTTTATGAAAGGAGTGACAGTCTGAATGTGTATAATTGTCTGTGGTCTACAGTTTCACATTTCTGAAGTTTTTTACTGACTTGCTTCTTCCCATGGTACATATTAGTCGTTAGCTACTTCTGCAGTATCCAACTTTTGTGTGCGATTTGAATTGTGCTAGTTTTTGTTGTTATCTTTGAATATTTTCTGTTTAGGTAGTGATCCAGCCATATGAGCTTCAGCAGCCGTAGCAGCAGTAGCCGACTTTTGTGTGTGATTTGAATTGAGCTAGTTTCTGTCGTTATCTTTGAAAATTTCCTGTTTAGATAGTGATCCAGTCAGTCGAGCTTTAGCAGCCGTAGCAGCAGTCGCTGATTTTTGTGATTAATTTGTTTGTGGCTCCATTTTTGGCTGTTTCAGGGACATGGTTTGTGCAATGTGTTACAGTAGGTGTCAGGCTCTTTAACAGATTTGTACTATGATGACATCTCTTCAGGCACAGGTGTGCATCATTTTAGACAAGGAGTGGCAGTGCATCGAAGAATTACTGGAGGCTAGTAATGTAGAACCATCAGGGGAGGATTTTCAGCTATCTGTTGCAGGGAACGTCTGGCCCCGTGTGGATAGGAGAAAGGCATCAAAATTCCAAAATAACCGACGGGAAAATGATATCTTGCCCCTAAGTAATTAGTTTTCAGTTTTACAGGAGGATGAAGATCTTAGTGCGAATGGTCCAGAAGCACAGCAGGGAAGATTTACTCACAGACACCAACTGATGCGAGCGAAAGGTTTATTCATCATTGGAAACTCCAACGTCCGACGTCTGTGAAAACCCCTATAAAACCTAGCTGAGAAGAATGGTGCAGACCCTCATACTAACGTTCATTCTGTTTGTCTTCCAGGAGCAACCGTGCCATGTATCATGGAGGCCATTCCAAAAGCGATTAGAGAATCGAACTGCCATCAGTTAAGGGTAGCTGTGAACGTCGGTACTAATGACTCATGTCGTGTTTCTCATTCAGATATAGTGAAATCTATGGATAACTTGGACCACAAGGCTTATGAATCAGTGGGTGATACTTCGGTAACATTGTAGTTTTCTATTTGTAGTGTCAACCTGCGCATCGATTGTGGGGAAGCGATATGGTGGAAGATTTATAATTTGAATTGTAGTTTACAGGAGCTGTGTCACAGAAGCAACTGGGGCTTCGTCAACCTTCGACTGATGATAGCTGCCAGCTGGGATGCATCTGACAGGTCGGGTATCCACTACACACCAATAATGGCGACCAAGGTGGCTGATAAAACATGGAACCATCTTGATGTGAATTATTTTTTAGGAACACCGTGAGGCCCGAGGATCCCTCAGTTCAACAAAGAAGACGCATCGATAACCTAAATCTTGGTTCTGGAAGTGACGGCGTGAATAAATCGAAATTTACAACACCAAATTTTTCACCCGTTTCCTTTCGGAATGCAAATAGTAAAAATGCGAATTTAGACACTACAGATACTGATATTAAGCCAATAAGGATAATGGTCCTTAATTGTCAGAGTATTACAGGGAAAGTAGCCGATTTCCACGCTGCAGTTGCAACTAACAATGTCGATATAATACTAGGAGCCGAGAGCTGGTTAACGCCAGAGGTAGAATCTAGTGAAGTATTTGCTCCTCAATTCAACATTTTTAGGAAAGACAAAACTACCTCAATGGGCGGAGGAGTGTTCGTGGCCGTTAATAAAACCGTCAATTGCTCCGTAGTAAATGAAACGGAAAATTTTTGCAAGTTAATATGGGTGAAGGTAAAAATTGGCAGAAGTTTAAGGTTCATAATAGGATCATTTTACCAACCTCCGGATTCTGGATTAGATAACATGGAGTATTTAGACAGTCGCTTAATAGTATTTCTTAAAAATTTCAAGGACATATACGTACATTAATCATGGGAGGCGATTTTAATATACCCACAGTTAACTGGGACACATTTATGTTCAAGTCATGTGGAAGAGATAAGTTAATAACCGAAAGGTTCTAGAATCATTCGCGGAAAATTCTCTTGAACAGATGGTCGAAGAACCAACGCCGAACGTCAAAGATTCCTAGTCCATTTTGGATCTCTCTCTTACAAACAATCCGGATATTGTAGATTCAGTTTGTACAGAAGACGGTATAAGTGATCACAAGGCGGTTGTGGTAACTTTAAAATCTAGGCTGACTTTGAAGTATGATAAACACAAACTCTTATATTGATTCGATAAGGCAAATGATGCGTTATGGTCGATCTTTTGGCGAAAAATTTTGAAACGTACACGCTAAATTCAAATCTTAAGGAACTTTAGTTTAATTTAAAAGAAATAATATGGACTGGCTTAAATCAATTTGTTCCCAAGAAGTTTATTAAGGGGGGTAGGACGTTAAACGGGCCGACTTAGAGCAGGAGAAGCACCACAGGACATTTTAATCTCCATTGTCTATACTTTTACAAATAAATTCATAAAAATTTGTCAGCATGGCCATGAAGTATTCAGGATTCACACTAATAGCAGTGTACATTCAAAAACATAACAAAACCATTTTTTTTACATGTGAAATTTCACCATTTTTCACTTATTATCGGTTGCATTAATTGCTATAGGTACACTTTTCTTCATAAGTAAGAGAGATTTTTCAATGAATTTTGCACAGCATACAAACCATGCCTACAGTTGTATGAAACTCTAGAATTTATTTAATTTATGAAAAAATGAATGAGCTATTACATTTTAAACTTCATCTTTAGAAAAAGCTCAAATTTTATAGTTAATTATCTCAATTTTTTCCACAATTTTAATGGAATTGGAAAATTCTAGAGTTTTGTATTAAGGAGATTGTGTTTAATAAGCATACCAAGTTTGAAGGTAATAGGATGTTTATTTTGGATGCTACATGTACCTAAGTACAGGAATATGTGTTTTGCGGAAAATGGCCGTTAAAGTTTCTGCTTGTATCACAGAAGAATGCTGTGCAAAGGGGCTGGCACGTCACCTTCATACACTTAAGATCAAATTACGTACCTTATAATCCCTCAAATATAAATGTTTTATACATCAAATTATTCAGGAAGATGTGTGCTACAAAATAGGCATATTTTTGAAAAATCGATTTTTTTTTAAATTTTTTTTGTCCTTAAGGTTAGTAAGAACTTCCCATTGTTCAATAGGGAAGTGAAACATTTGCTCAGGAGGAAAAGGCGTTTACATGCCACGATAAAGAAATCGGGGGACTCATCTATTAGCGCTAAATTAGTCCATTTGCAAGCGGAAGTGCATAAGCCAATGTGTGATGCGTTTAAAGAATTCCAAGTCAGAAATTTATCCAAAGATCTGATTACCAGTCCAAAAAAGTTCTGGTCATATGTCAAATTAATAAGAGGCTCTCGTAAGGTCATGCCGTCGTTGATTAAGGAAAATGAGGAATTATCAGAAACTAGCTTAGGGAAAGCAGAAATTGTGAATAATGTACTTAAAAACGCTTTCACGACAGAAAACTCGGAGGAGACTTCGTACCAACAAAATTATGAATGATCTTGATGTCAAGGGAATAACTAAATTGTTTATGAATGGTAAATCCCAATAAGGTATTCCTACAAGATTCTACTCTAGGTACGCAAAGGAAATTGAGCCGTATTTGATGAAATTATATACTGCCTCCTTGGATCAAGGAATGGAAGATCGTAAGTCCATTGTTAAAAATTGAAATGTTAATGATCCTCAAAATTATAGGCCGATCTCACTAACCACAATATTTTGCAGGATTTTAGAACACATCATCTACTCAAATGTCATGTGGTTTTTGGATGGAGGTGAACTTTTAAACCAAAATCAACATGAATTCAGAAAAGGCCGATGCTGCGAAACACAACATGCTCTTTTAATTCACGATTTGAGCCGTATTATAGATGAGCAATCCCAGGTTGATTTAGTTCTATTAGACTTTAAAAAAGCTTTTGACACTGTGCCTCACACTGGGTTACTTAGGAAACTTCATGGTTACGGCATATCTAGACAAATATGCAACTGGGTTGCAGAGTTTCTGAAGGGCAGAATACAGTGTGTAGTTCTCGACGGTGAGCGTTCATCACTTACTGAAGAGAGGTCTGTGGTTCCTCAGGGAAGCGTGATAAGGCCTCTGTTGTATCTCATATACATTAATGATTTGTGCGACATAATAAGGGGGATGAAAAGATTATTTGCCGATGATGCTATTATTTATCGTGAAATCACAACCCAGGACGACTGCACATTGTTACAAGACGATATTATGAAAATAATTGCATGGTGTAAAGATTGGCAGTTGGAGTTAAACGCTAAAAAGTTCCAAGTCATGCGTGTAAGTAAAAAGGTGACACCATTTAGCTCTGAATATACTATTAATGGTACTGTCCTTAGAACAGTAGATTCCGCTAAATACCTAGGGGTAACAATTCGTAATAATTTGTTGTGGAATGAGCATATCGAGAATGTAATTGGGAAAGCAAATCGTATGCTTCGATTTCTAGGTTGTAATTTAAAACAATGCACACTGGAAGTTCACTAGTTCACTAGTCACTAGTCACTAGTGCGGCCTCACTTAGAATTTGTTGCTCTGTATGGGGTCCCCATCAAAAGAGATTAATGGAGGCATTAGAGATGGTCCAAAGAAGAGCTGCCCGATTCGTGACAGGTATATATATTTTGAGGGAAAGCGTAAATGCGATGTTGAAGGAGTTAGGTTGGGAAGGCCTGGAGCACCGTATTTCTAATAGCTCTGCTTACTGCTATTTTGCGGCAATAATATTGTTCTTGAATTGAGAATGTCACATCACTTATGGAGTAAATAGTCATATACTTGATGCTTAAATCTAATAAAAAGTTATCTTAAATCTCATTTAATAGCTACCATGTATCAAAAACTGAGGGTATCATATATAATGGTACTAGGAATTTATTCTGGAAAAGCTTATAAGGAGAAATGAATAAGTAAATTTTAATGATATTTTTTGTTATATGAATACTTTACTCTGGTTAGGTTATCAGAGTATTTGGTTAGGATTTTACATAAATAAATGCATTTTACTTTAGATGACGGACACTATAATTTTGAAAACGGATAACTGTTATTTATTTGACTAATATACAGGGCGTTCGCCGGGAAACACTACCCACTGTTTGCGCTACAAGGAAGAAACTGCTCCCGGCGAGCGAGCGGTCAGCTTCCGGCATTGTTCGACCGTCGGCCGAGGACTATTTCATAATAATTATGCTTCATAAACTTGTATGTGCTAAGCATTTAAATGTGACGTAATTCATTAGCTTACCTTATAAAAGATGCTGGAAGTGTTGACCCTCTTGTGTAATGCACATTTCACGTCTTCTGAACATATTTCGAGACACACGCTGGATTTCACCTTTGTCAATGGACATTATTACTTGATAGATTTTTTCCTCAAGTTCTTCCAATGTGTAAGGATTTCCTTCGTACACCTTACCCTTAAGTTTACCCCAAAGGTAGAAGTCACAAGGGTTTAAATCCGGTGATCTGGCGGGCCACAACCCACGGCTGATTACACGATCATAAAACACTTCGTCAAGTGCAGCAAGCCAATTTCTAGCGGTGTGAGCTGTCGCCCCATCCTGCTGAAAATAGCCGTACAATTTTTCTTCTTCAGTAAGTTTCTTGAAAAACGGTTTCACAATATTTTCGATATATCTTGCGAAAGTAAGAGTTTCACGGAAGAAAATTGGACCTATGATTCTCGAAACACTAATCGCACACCAAACACCCACTTTTAAGTCATGCAATGGCAGTTGGAGTAGAGTATTTGGTTTTTCTGAACTCCAGTGTCGACTGTTTTGAGCGTTAACATAACCACTCAGATGAAACCAGGCCTCATCAGAGAAAAATGTCAGTTGCGGATCAACAGTGCCATCGTGGACACCCTGCAGGTACCAGTTGCAAAATCTAATCCTAGGCTCCTGGTCTATTTCTGTAATTTTATGCACCACAATTGTTTTGTGCGGCTTTAAGTGAACTAGCTTTGTTACTTTCCAAGCTGATGTCTTAGATACGCCTGCCTGCTGCCCTAACTGACTTAATGATTTTTTGGGTGACTGTTCTAGTCAAAAAGCAATATCGTCAATTTTCTCCTCTGTGAGAATACGGTTGACCGACAGTCTCTTTTTGTTAAAAAATGAACCCGTTTCTCTTACTTTTTTAACCAGACGCAGAATTGTTGATTTAGCTGGCAGTAAAGCGCCAGGATATTCGCGACGAAATTTACTGCGACACTTTTTAAACGACTTCTTCTTCACATATGTATCGTAGAGAAATATTCTTTGCTGCAAACTGTAACGTACCATAATTTTACACACACTCAAAACACGGTACAGATTAGTAAGAGTATGAAGCCCCAAACCAGCCAAACCGCAAAGAAACGTTTATTCACAACACTGATTAATAAGAGACTGAAGTCACAAACTAGCTACAATGCAAAGAAACCGTTCTTAACAATGTAAGGGTCCCATTATACTGCGTCACTGCACTGTTGGGGCAGCGGAGGTGTTAAACAGTGCGGTGATTCACGGCGCCGTGTGGCGGGAGTTGCTGGCTCCACTACCCCAGCAAGTTGCCGACGGCAACAGACTGGGAGGGTAGCATTTCCCGGCGAATGCCCTGTATTTTGCATTACATTTCTCCAAGTTTTTAATAAACTTCATTGTTTCTTATCGTCTGCCAAAAAAATTCTTAGGTTATGGTTTAGCCTAGTCCTTATAACTGATACAGATAAAATAGTGTAAATATTGAATCCCCTTCTCCTTAAACGAATTTCTGCATCTAGTTGTAAATAAACAAAAAGCAAGATGATGGAACGAATGTAATATGGTGGCTGTTGATTGGCGAGTGAAGGCTGGCACGTGACAGTTCTCTAGCCAATAACTATAGTAGCTATGACATATGCAGACTCCAGATTAGCATTTTATATAAGAGGATCATTATATTACATTATCATTAATAAACACAATTTCAATGTTTCCATCGTGCAACATTTCATATCATTAATTTTCCTCCTTCCCGGTTTTCCTAAATTAAATCTACATATCTGTAAACATGTACAATTTCATAAAATTCTCATAGATTTCTAGGACAATATTTGACATTAAATAACCTCTTTTCTAAGAAGACTCTTTTTGGCAGCTCTATTCTACTTTTGGCTTTGTTCTTGCTTCAGCAATCATTTGAAATTTGGTTTGAGAAATAACAATTTCCTTTCAACTTCTAATCCATCATCATATTTTTATATTTAATATACTGCTAGTATTATCATCACTGTTACATGTCATGACAGTTTCTTGCTGTCTTTTATATTTAGATCACATCTCTCAATATTCTCTTCACAGCATTTATTAATTTTTCAATTGATTTACTCTTTTTTGCTAACATCACACTGTTATTATCAGCAAATGGAGAGGATGGTTCTGGGAAACAAGTGAAAATTTCTACATAAATCTGAGCCACATTCTCAACTTGACACACTACCCTTTACCCAGGCCCATGCTCTCCAACTCTTTCCAAGAATTTTCAACTACCACTCTTACCTCAGCCAGCTATTTGAAAATCCTATCCCATACTGAGAAACTCTTCATAATAAAGCATGTGCCATCATACAACTTCAAAAAAACTGCTTTCTCATCTTATCACTATAAAACAGCTCCAACATAACTTTTATAAACTGGAATAACTATGTGGCTTAAGACCTTAACCAAGTATCTGACATCAGTACATATTTACAAAGAGCTTTGTTACATCATTTACATCATCAAAGCATATGCTCACTCTAATCAATTTCCCTCTTAAACCTATCTGGAATCCCCCTTCTTCTCCTCCACTCCCCCCCTCCCCTCAAATACACACTTTAGAGTTGCTCCATATTGTTCCCATAGTGAACACATCTCAAGCAGATCACCACCTCCAATCTACAGTTACCAACCTTTCTTCAAATACTGAAGACATCCAGAATTTCCATAAATGTCTTCACACAACCCTGTTCTAAATCCTGCTAAGTCTATTATTTTCTCACACAAAAATCCTACACTGCCATCGTTTGAATTCTGTGTTACATTCTTTTGACATGGACCCTAATTCTGCTTTTCCCACACTCCTGGCACAGTTAGTTCTTAAAAAATAATTCATTTTCCTTCGTCCGATAGAATTATCATCAGATAAGTGGTGCTGCTAGGATACTTGTATGGGTCTGTCATGAGCTAAGCTCTTTCTTGGTGATCTTGAACAGTTATTTTTATATCAAGTTTCTCTCAAACATCAGTTACGGCTTGATTCTTAGATGATATCTGTAAGGAGTGGACAGTGGGAATTTCCTTGTAAACATCAACTCCAAATATTCTTTGAATCTCACTTTGTATTATACTCATGGTACCTGCACCCACATACAACCAACAAATCTTCAACAATACTTCCACTTTGACAGCTGCCTCCCTTTCTGTCAGTCTATCTGAGGGAGATGTAGATGTTCTGATATCATACTAAGAACTCCAAAAATATTGCTCATGCATTAATATCCTGCAATCATCCAACTAATTTAGACAAACAGCAGCCCAGGGGCAGACCAGTTCTTGTTTCACAGTTATTCATAGGCCTTGAGTACATCCACCATATCCTACAGTAAGGTCAAGATTTCCTTTGATCTGCCATGAAATTAGATTCCTTCTCTCCAAAATACCAGAACATGCTTTAATAAACCTCCTTATGCAGCCAACTTCTGGACCATAAATTCTAATCTCCAAATTCAGAGGATAGTCTTTTGGGTCCTTTCCTTGAAACAGACCTTGCTGTATGCATCCAGCCATCACTGTAACCTCCATCAATCTCAACACTTGAGAGATCCTTCCACCTATGAAATTTTCCATGTCATTTACCAACTTACTTGTACCAAAGGTCCTGGTTTAACAAGGAGAAGTCATGACCTCTGGCCAACTGATTTCTTTTTAACTGCTTTACGTCTCTCAACAGCGAGGTCTTTAGAGACAGGAAAGGATGGTGGCAAGGAATGGGAAGGAATTCGGCCATGGGCTTTTAAGGAAGCATCCTGGCATTTGCCTGGAGTGATTTTGGAAACCATGGAAAAAAATCTGGATGCCCAGACGGGGATTCGAACCGCCGTCCTCCCGAATGCGAGGCCAGAACGCTATCCGTTACACTACCATGCTCGGTCGGAACTGATTTCAAACAGTTTCCATATAATGACTGAGAACCACCAAAATGGAGTCCTGTGAAGGATTTAGGTGAACATGCCTTAGTTTTTGAAAAAATCATGATCAAATGTCATCACACCATATCACTTTTGCACTGGGGAGAATTGAACGTTAGTAAAAAAATGAGTAATTTAATTTTCATATATATATATATATTGTTTTATGTACTAAAATTGAGAAATAGCAGAAAAAAATTTTCAACAGACTTTTTCTCAAATAATGTTTAGCCTCTTGCAATGTGGTCGGTAGTCTGTTGGTAGTCAGTTGGGTCTAGTGCTTCAAGGATCACCAGTTTCGAGTCCAACAATAGTGAATCTTTCATTTTTCAATGGGAGTAAACTGTTTATCTGTGACCATTCATTCTGATGGATAATGAGTTTGAGGTAAGGTCAATGTAGGAACTTTGATAGATTGTTTAGAAATTGTTGTTCCCAACGGTACAGGAAAAGGTTTGCGTAGGATGGTGCCATGCGGATGCCAATAGCAGTGCCAGGTATCTGGTGGTAAATTTGAGAATTGAAGGAGAAGTAGTTGTTAGACAGAATGAGGTTTGCCAAGAAAATGAGTAAGGATGTCTTGTGAAGGCTATTGGGAGGTCGCATTTCCAGGAATTGTTCCATAGCAGTGAGGCCCTGACCATAAGGGATGTTGGTGTAAAGGGCAGAGACATCTATGGAGACAAGGAAGGAGTCTGATGGTGGAGGAATGGGGACTGGGGAAGGTCGTTTGAAGAAGTGTGGGGTTCAGATACATAAATGATATTTTTATGATCTGGAACCACAAAGAGAATCATCTAATAGACTTCCTCAATTCCCTAAACAACCACTCCATCAACTTTACCTGGACATACTCCAACAGCCATGTTACCTTTCTTGATGTTGACATTTCCTTACATAATGGGTGGCTGCAAGTCTCTGTCCATATCAAACCTACAAAATATCACAAGGATCATTCTCATGCAACAGATCCCACTGTAAAACATGCAGTATACATCCAGCTACCACCACTTACTTCAATCCTACCATGGGTGAAACATTGTCCATCATTGGTCACAATACTTGCATTAGAACACACCTCATATACCAACTTACATGCCTCCTTTGCTCCAGCTCATATATAGGCCTCACTACTAACCCACTTGATATTAGAATGAATGGTCACAATCAGACAATGTATTCTAACAATGAAGTCCATTCAATGGTAAAACATCCCAATTCCCACAATCTGAATAATTTGAACAATTGTTTCTCAGTTAGGGCAGAGTTTTCCCTGGCAACACAACCTCCTCTGAACTATGTAGATGGGACCTAGCCTATCAGAATATCCTGGACAGCAGACATCCTCCAGGCCTCAATCTACAATAAATCCCTCCCACCAGACCCAACATTTATTATCACTACTATTTATACTGCATTTTTTCCTATTTAAAGTTTCTCAAAATATGATTTATATGTATATCTTCACTAAGTTATTATGTTGTTCTACCACTTTCAATGATAATATACCTTCAGCATTATCGATTATTAACTTAGTATTTGCGCTTCCCCCCCCCCCCCCCCCTCTCCTATAGAACCATCTATGCTGGCCATGCCATTCACCAGACGGCCAATGTTGTGTGCACTGGTGTCTCACTTTTGCAAGAATAAGGCTGACTGCCAAAATATTGCGTGTTTCTTGTGTTTGTTCTTTTTTGTGTTCTCATTCACAACTTTCTTCATCTGTGGTAAGTGATGGGTCGTATTTCCCTATCCTTCCTTAGTTTTACTGCCTTAAAGCATTTTCCTGCTCACTGATATAAATATATATATAGTAAACAATTAAATCAAAGGCGCTAAGCAGCGAAAAGGAATTAAATTAAGATAGGGAAATAAGCCACCACTTACCTTTAGATGATGGATGTGGGGCACGAACACACAGAATAGGCAAAAATACAACTGATAAATAAATTTTTGGAATGAGCCCTTTGTCAACAGGAGAACATTATGGGAGGTGGGTGATGTGGGATATATAAGATTAATATGATAAATTTAAACTAAGCAAAGTAAAGTAATACTCTCAAAACTCAATATGAAAATAAAAATAAGTATTACAACTACTCTTTTTTCTACCTAAATAAATATTCTCTAAAAAGTGAGACAAGGTAAGATACATGGCACTGTTACAATACCTCAAAAAAAACGGAGTGCACATCTGCCTTTCTCAACCAACAGCTACAACCGTTTGTCCATTTTCTCCCATCTTACATCAAAAATACATTCCACTACCCAGAGCATGCGCTAACAGTCTCCACAACCATATCTGCATGCCTCTATCTATACAAATATCCCTTACTATCAGGTCCCTATAATACCACCTCCACAACATTACTTTCATCATATCATTGGACTACTCCATTCCATCAAAAAATTGCTTCCCCTTCTAAATGCATTGCCTTGAACACTCACAAGGTAACAATTTCCCATACAGAATGGAAGATACCGTCAATCAAAAACTGCTTTATAAACAGATGACATTTATATGATCTGAACCCACAACAAAAACCTGGACTTTCTAAAATCCCTTAACAACATCCACTGCCCCCTTTCTAATATTCACATGGTTCTATTCTCCCACATACTACATTTTCATTGATGCAAAAATCTCCTTACATAAATGCTCAGTTACACACTTCATCCACATAAAATCCACCAACTTAAAAGAATACACACACTCTGATAGCTGCCAACCATATTCACAAATAACGGGCTTCTCGTTTCCAAATATGTAACAAAATTGTAACTGGAAAAGATATGTAATTTTTAAAGTGGTTGGGACACGCTGTTAATAAAATATACAGGTATATCAACAATTTCTTAATTTTTTGTCTCTCTCTGTGTGTATTCATGCAAAAACTAGTTGCCAGATTTTGATGCAATTTTTAATAATGTACAGCTAATGGTCTCAGGAGTAAAATGGAGTATATTTCATTTCAATGTGACAACAAAAAGCTGAGAAACTTAATTGAAAGTAATCCACACAAAACCTATGTTTTATTTTAATGTGATCTTGAGAAATTAAGATTGAAGTGTTCACAAATTACCATCCATTTTTTATTGAACATGATTCAAACAATCTGTAAGCCGGATTTTGATGGGGCTTGAAACAACGAGCAGCACATAGTACTAGGAGTAAAAAAAGGTGGGTTTCATCTTGATTTAAGGTTGAAAAGCTGGGAAATTGGATAAAATTATCCATAAATTAGTATCCATTTAAAGACAGGTTGCTTCCCGCAGTATAAAATTTTTACCAGTGACCTTACAAATCTGAAATTGAAACTGATATTCACCTCTGGCAAGCTTTGTGATTAGAATTCCAGTATAAACTGTAAGTATGCTTTATCTGGTAGGCTTACTGGTGTTACTTCACAACCAAATTTGTTTATAGAGAATCGAGTTCACCTCAATAATATTGCAGATCAGGTTTATTGTCATTTTCTTAAGAGTTGAAAGTCAAATATCAGAGTTAAAAGCCATATAAAATCAGTACATAGTATTAACATAAGTGGTATATGAGATTCAGACTATTTCAGAGAAGAAAATGTTGCAGTCATTCTTATAGCTACTTTAAGTAATGTATAGTAAAATGAAATAGGTAACTTGATAGCTAGGAATTGTTCCTAAAGAAATATCAGTATTTTAAAATCAAGTTTGTCTGAAAGCAGAATAAACACATTTAAAATTCCAGAAACCATAGTTTTGAAGACAGGGGAACGGTTTATAGCTTAAAAGGAGAGTGATTTTTGCTTACATATATAAAATTTTGAGAGGTATTGCTACAATCTAAGGATTATTTTTGGAAATATTTTGAAAATTGGGTATACCACGAGGTAAACTTTCAAAGATGGCAATATGTTTAAATGAAAGAAGAATTTTTTTCTGAGCATAACACATCAATTGGTTTTTGAATTTATACCATATTTTGGCTGATATCTGAAAAAAATAAATAATTAAAATCCATTCGGAGATGGCAGTTTGCACCAGAGGTTTAATAAGAATTCAAACTATGAGGTTTGACCAGAAAGTAATATGTTTTGAAATAAAAAATAAACAAAATGAAAAAAAAAGTATCTTATACATTTTGGAGGTAAACTCTTAGGCTATTTTTATACATAATCGCCATTTAAATTACGGCATTTATCATAACGTGGTACAAGCTTTTCAATACCCTCTCTGTAGAAATCTACCGCCAACCACTGGTTTACACCGGCATGTAGTTCAGCATCAGCGTCAGTGTCAAAGCGTTGCGTAGCAAGTCACATCTTCATCGCTGGGAACATGTGGTAGTAGCCCAGCGCCAAATCCGGGCTGTATGGAGGATGATTGAAAACTTCCCATCCAAAACCATCCAAGAGCTCTTGGCCGTGTGTGAACGAGCTATGTCATGGAGAAACAAAACTTTCTCGCCGAGTTTTCCCCAACGCTTGTTTTGTATCACACGTCTTTATTTTTCTGAGTGTTTAGCAATACCTCTCTGAGATGATTGTTTGGCCACATTCAAGAAAATCAACGACAATCACTCCCTGATAATCCCAAAACACAGAAGTCATGATTTTTCCTGCCGATGGCATTTACAGACAATTCCTCGGTCTCTTGGGTGAAAGCACGTGTCCCCATTCCATCGACTGCCATTTTGTTTCACAGGTGACGTGCTTTACCCAAGTCTCATTGCCAGTTACGATATGATCGATAACTAGGTTTCCACTTTTGTTGTAGTCTTCCAGAAATGTCAGTGCTACAGCAAGTCTGTTTTTTGCGGTCTTCCGTTAGGATTTTTGGAACCCACTTGGCATAAAATTTGTGGTAACCAAGTTTACAAACCACAATTTCATCAACTAAACTCCGTCAAATTTGAGGAAAATGTTCTGAAAGTTTTGTAATTGTGAAGTGACGATTTTCATGGATTTTTATAATTGATTTTTGCCACCAATTCATCACTCACAAGACTAGGCCTACCACAGTGATCCTTGTCATGAACATTGGTTCAACCATTTTTAAAATCAATGCACTACTGCCTCACTCAGCTTTCACTCATTATTCCTTGGCCATACACATCACAAATCCGGCAATAAATTTCTATTGCTTAGTGATTTTTTGCCAATAAAACCCTTATCACAGCTCGCACTTCACAACTGGCAGGATTTTCAAGTCATTCTAACACTCCACTGTATGCAAAGTAAGATAGGCGTGATGTGCAAGCAACCACAGCTGGTCGTGTACCGAGTATAGGAACACTCCAACGCCAAGATGGTGGTACTAGCCCCGCCAACTGCTGCACCAGGCCAAAACGTCTGTTAATTTTTGGACAGTCTTCATATAAGGGAGAGGGGATGAATTTGTAAAATGATGAAAAAGCAATCAAAGAAATGTTTATTACAGTTATATGGTGATGATACCTTATTGAAGAGTTAATGTAGAATCATTTAAAACAGGTTTCAGAGACACAAATTCTATAGGAAATATCTACGATTTGAATTGCACAATTTTCATTCACCCAGTTTAAAAATTGTTAGAAAGTGGATTTCAGGATCAAATGAAAGAGGACTTTAATTTCTATGTACCTCTCCTGATTGAGGTTATCCTAACTGGTGGCGACTGAACAACAGCAAGAACAATCTTAAAATCCAAAGCCTATACATCATGGTTAGAGTTCAGACTAAGTGTATGGTACCAGCCACTACTAAGCACTTGTTCCTGACAATGGGTTAACTTAGATGGTTGCAAATGAGGAGGATTTAGCATCCAGTAATTAAGATCATATGAAACTGTCACTATTGTCACTATTCAGTTGCAAGAGAGGTGAAGACAAAGAACATTCAAGGAAAAAAGCTGTATTACCAGCACTTTTTACAGATGTATGTATATGGCACTAAATGGTGTATTTTATTATTATTATTATTTTTTTTTTTTTTGTTATTGTCTGCTGTTTAACTCTTTTCTGGGAGTCGTGACATTGCATTTCTCAATGCATTTGTGAGATTCTTGGCTAAAAATTAGAATGCTGACTGCAAATTAGAATGTCAACTCATCCATGTGAGTACAAAGCCTTACTTCATCTCATAACCCATTGTAAAATAAATATCAAGTGAACAAAGGTATGGGCAACAGTTAGCATACGTGCATATGTATCTCCAGATATATAAATCTACTAGCATTTGCCCGCTGCTTCACGCGCGCGTGCCTTGGCAGGTGTAGAAATTATTTACCGATTTTATTCTCTTATCAGACATTAACGTGGAAAGGCATGAACTGTTAATGTATTCTGAATAGTTTCGTTTGTTTCGGTTAATACGTTAGGTTCGGTTTTCATACTGATGTCAGAGAGTTGTTTTATTCATATTTTAACGTGATGCAATTGATTCAATAGTAGAAAAGGTTCCTGAAAAATTAACAGTAGTAATTCGTGGTTGTAATTATTGTGCGAAGTATAAACATTTATTGTTTAGAAAGGCTTTTATTTTTGCGTTATAAGTAAATAAAGCAATGCTTAAGAGAAATAATATACTATCTTCAGCATACTTCGTAGGTCACTCATTGTAATGCCTCTGTGTAGACCACGTTTCTGGTCTGATTGTTCATTGTACATATGTACAGGCGTGATCTGCCACTCACCCTGGAGCAAGCAACGTATAGCTGGCCGTGCGAGAAACATGGTGTCCGAAGATCAATGCCTACGGTTCCTAGTGTCTGTCCCTGAGACTTGTTAATTGTCATGGCAAAACGTAACGTTACGGGAAATTGTAGGCGCTTAAATTTGAACGGGAAGTTTGAAGGAACCAATGGTATTCGTAGAAGGAATACTTCTTCTCCTCGTCCGCATCCTGTTAAAATAACGGCCTCAATGATGTTTTTGTGCAATGATTTCACCAGAAGTGGATATAATGAAAAATATTGTTTCCATTATACTTAACTAAAAAAAGTTTATTTTTAAATGTGGATACCGAGGATTGCAACATAACCGCGGTTCCATAAATTTATGTAAAGCAGTAATCTACGACTTAGTCCTCTTGGAAGTGTGCTAAAATATAAAAATTCGTTACCAATAATCACAGCATCTCAATTTTTCTGATTTATTTATTTTTTGTTGTTTTTTATTTTTTATTTTTTATTGTTTGGATATTGGTTTTATTTTATGTTGATACACCATCAATTATTCCTGCTTTAAAATAGAAATTTACGTGAATTGGAGCTACTTTTGATTTCAAATCGTCGTATCATTACTGTCATTATTTCAGTCAGATATAATTAATCCAAAAATGTCGAGATGTGATCATGGTACAGTTTATGTAGTAACGTGCATGTAACTGAAACAATTATTTCTGAGTGGCAACATTATGGCAAGTTATGAATCGCTTGAAATGCAACCTGACAGCTGATATGATGCTTTGTTATAGGCCTAAGAGACGATGCCTCGTTTTGTTTAGCATCAGGCATAACGGGTTTAGTTTTAAAATTTACGCGGTGTAGAATAGAATTTTAGGATGCCTAGTTATATTTGAAATAAAAATTCGTTACCAATAATCACAGCATCTCAATTTTTTCTGATTTATTTATTTTTTGCTGTTTGGATATTGGTTTTTATTTTATGATGATACACCATCAATTATTCCTGCTTTAAAATAGAAATTTACGTGAATTGGAGTTAATCTTGGTTTCAAATCGTCGTATCATTATTGTCATTATTTCAGTCAGATATAATTAATTCAAAAATGCCCAAATGGATCACGGTACAGTATATGTACTAATGTGCATGTAACTCAAGCAATTATTTCTGAGTGGCAAAATTATCGCAAGTTGTAAATGGATTGAAATGCAACCTGGACAGTGATGACCGCTGATATGCTTTGTTATAGGCCAAAGGGACGATGCTTTTAGCTTTATAATTTACGCGGTGTAGCATTAGGATAAAAATTATCGCAAGTTGTAAATCGATTGAAATGCAACCTGGACAGTGATGACAACTGATATGCTTTGTTATAGGCGAAAGGGACGATGCTTTTAGCTTTATAATTTACACGGTGTAGCATTAGGATATGAAATTTTTTTTATTTGAGTTTCTTTCAATATATCCATATTTTCTATGTAATTATTTGAGTCGCATGTACCTGAATTTTCGGATGCCTAGTTATATTTGCACGTTATAGCCACGAGACATATTAATCGAATAAAGTACTGTACTTCTAAATATGTGCAATTCCGCACAAGTCATTATGAAAGAAGTATGTTTTATTACTTGCTGATATTTATAATAGCTGTTTTTCAGACATCGCTCTTCGAGAAAAAACTGAATTTCGTATTAAGTATTGGCTTATTGTGGCTGTATTGTACAGCGTTCACTTAGCAATTTTGTTCCAGAGACAAACTGTATAACAGTCTACCAAAGACAATACATGTCTTCAATATTAGTAATTCAACAGACCTGTTACGATTCAAGTAAATGCTGATTATACTTGATTCACGTATTCTTTTTATTTTGAAGTACTGCGGTCCAGAAAAATGAATCGCAGAAGTAAAAAAAAAAAAGTAAATCCTAAATTTTGTCAGGTCTCTTTATGAAAGGAGTGACCGTCTGAATGTGTATAATTATCTGTGGTCTACAGTTTCACATTTCTGAAGTTTTTTACTGACTTGCTTCTTCCCATGGTACATATTAGTCGTTAGCTACTTCTGCAGATGTTGATCAGCAACATTAGCTTTAAAAATTTGGAAACACCATGCAAATTGATGCGGTAGTTTTTGCGTTATTAGAGATCAAGCCTCACTACAAACGCAGCTTGCTTACAGATTTATAATAGTATAGATAAGGGCTGTATCTGTCTGTACCCTTGTTACTACATCACTAAAAAAAAAAAAAAAAAAAACTACCAAACTGATTTTGATACGGTTTTAAGTTTGGAAGCTCAAGGTTTAGCTTAAAACTGCAGTATATCTTATCCCTCTACTTGACTGGGGGGCAAAACAAGAAATAATTATCTCTTTGCAACCATTGATCACACTGCATCTAAAACTAATTTCTTTACATCAAAAGATCCTCACCAAAGATCACACTATGTTACAGAGAAACACAACATTATTTGAGTTCTGTTAATGCAGTACCACTATTTACTAATGATCCAGTAGATGAAGTGGTGTCCTCAATACATGCTAACTTCTTGCAAATCTACTTTCTGCTGAATGGGCTGATCTGACAAAATTCTGCATTGGTTAAATATATGTTTCAGTTAAAAGTGTATCTTTGGGCTAACCACTTTCATCTATAGCCACAAACTTATTCATGGAAGCATTCGAAATGGAGGCGTTTAATTAGGCATGCCTGATTCAGTATATCAACTACACCTCTGTAATCTGGCCTCATGGTACGGAGAATCTGCATCTGAACAATACCCATCTCAGAATCAAATTTATTATGGAAGTGGAAGTCACACTATCAGGCAACGAAGAGGGCCATACTGATGTAATTAAGCTTAAGAGTAAAGGCAGTATGTGAATCTGATAGTCTGAAGGAAGAAATGGTGAACTCATAAGAATATTCAAGGACAATGCCTATCATGATGAAACATCAGCACCATGGAAGATGTTAACATGGCCCATGAAACTAATTTTCCAAATTAAGGAGACAGTAGAAATTTTAAAGAAAAGCAACAGCTTCAACAAAGACAGCAGCCTAGTGCTCTATGATGTTTGGTGTTAATTTCTATGTAAATAAATTTAGTATCTTTAACAAAGGCTGCATAATGTTAACCAAAGGCTCAGCAATGCACATAAAAAAAAACGTCGCATTCGTAGCAAATCAAGTTATCTTTCTATTGTTTCTGACTACTTTGGTTATTTATTGCTTGCTGGATGATGAAGTGACACATAGATTCAGATGCAGTTTTGGATTTTAAAGGCTGTATGGTTTCATAACTGTCTTCAATATACCCATGACATTAGTCATTTCTGATTTGTCCACCTTTAGGGACCATCTGCAACATGAAATTTCCTTCTCCAAACATCTTTGAAGAGGCCTTCATTAAGCAAATGATTTTCATATCAGGAATCGTTAAGTTGTCAAGGACCTGTCCTTGAAAACAATGTGCAACACATATAAGAAAGACTAACATTTGGTTCAAAGAGGCTAATGTAGTATTACTACAAATGTAGGCCATTTTTTGCAGTATGTTAAACTAAATTTGAATTAGGAGCTTTGCAATTTATTTAGATAGCCACTTAAGTGAAATACTGCTTGTGTAATTCTGCAAGATTCATACAAGCAAAAGCACAGGGGAAATAAAAATGCAAAAAACATGTAATAAAATAACCAGTAAAAAGAAGTAAAAATCAGTGGCTTAGCTAGCATGGGTGGCATCTGGGGCAGATATTCATCGTGTCATGCCATGAAAACTGTTAAATTCTATGATTGTAAAATTACCATTTATAGTTATTTATAAAAAAATGTTTGTTGGTAAAACTGATATTAAAGATATAGCTAAATATGTGAGGAAAAAATGTTTTAAAAATCTCTTCTTTCTAGCTTTAACAGCTCCAAACTCAGAAATCACATATATGCAGCAGGTCTGTTTCTGATACCTCACTTTGATCTAGATCAGTACTGAATCGGTCAAGATATTCAAACATATCCAACTAATTGTCAACTCTCAGCGAGTCCTGCAGCCCAATGATCTCTAGGTTCTATTGAAATGTCACAGCTCTCCGATTTTTTCATAGTAAGACATACTGCCTCTTACACAATATCATATAGTTTTTTTAACATAAAGACAAAATGGTCACGTTTTTATCCCTACTTGTTCAAGGCTCAAGTTTTACTTTGCAATGCAATATGAATGCAATTTACTTCTTTTGGAACATCATTCAACAAAGAAAAGTAAGATTATATGCAGCACCTCTGCAATCTGAATGCAATTTACTTTTTTTTGGTACATCATTCCAAAAGAAAAGTCAAAAAAGAACATTAAAATTATATGCAGCAGAGATGATGATGTGTGCAGAACATCTGGTGTTTCTACTTTCTTCAGTTCCTGCCATAATATCACAAAAATTTTCGACTAGTATTTTTACTGCATCATAATGAGAGTCTTTTAACAGATGCCTTGTTGTTTTAATCAGCAACTACCATTGGCTAGTGGACACAGAAAAATATAAAATCCAGTTCCAAAAAAGATATACAAAATTTACTTTACTATACCAATGGAGTTTGGATGGGGATGCATTTTCAGGGAGTACCCAATTGGAGTATCAACTGTTGGATTATAAATTGTGTGTAGTATACCAATGTACAACCACAAGAAAAATCTAAGTATTCACACAACAGCTGATATACGAAAACGTCACTGCAGACTGCTTGAAAAACCCAGATATTACTTCTATTGCAACTAATTCACTAATATTCTGTGAAAGTTATTTGTACCTTAATTTCAGTGAAGAAAATGTAGTACTAATACATGATAGCAAAATTTACACATTCAACATAAGAAAAACAACTGATGATGTTTTTACAAGAAGAGATTTTCAGTACAGAAATCAGGATCCCAGTACTGGAAAGCCAGATGTGTAGTACATGAGACCTGTTATTTTTCATCTTAATACCAGTTGCTGCATGATTTAAGGTGAACTGTCAGTAAGCTAAGATTCAACCCTTGTTTCTGTATTAGTATATTTATTTTGTTTCTGTGTGCATTTTTTGATATTATTTACTATTAGTAATATTGCAGACTTATTATTGTGAAAATTGACTGCAACATTAATTTGTTTTTCTTCAAAGGTTTCACAAATTTTTGATAATGAGCGTCTCTACAAACATTTGAAGCATATCCAAATTTAAATTGAAACTTGATACTTCTATACTAAAAAAAAAAAATTAACTTAAACTGAAAGTTACTTTCACATTAAAATTAATATCATATAAATGGACACGTTTCTGTCAGACAGGTAAAATACAATTATATCACGTAAAAATTTCAACAAAAGGGATTCAACGCATTTCGGAACTGTTAAAAGATTAGTGTGAAATTTCTAAACGTGATGTTGCTGTCAAAATAAATTCCATAACTCAATGCTGTGTGCCTGTAATTTTTGCTACTATAAAGTATGTCTGGTATGTTTCAAAATTAATGGAAGGGGAATAAAAAGAGAATTTAGAAATGCAACTTTAATCTGCTTCTCAACTTCAATAGTAAAAAATCTGAGGCTATTGAAGCATATCTTTTCATACAGTTTTCTTGTATTGCAGCAATTTATATTTTAAAAGACTGTACACTTATCAAAAGTTTGTGAATTCTTTGAACAGAAAGAAATCAATATTTCAATGAATTTTATTCAAAAGCAGAATTCTTTCAACAAAAATAAATTTTTGGTGAATTTTATGCAAAAAGAAATTTTTACCAAGCGTGGTGTATGGGCAGTAACACACTAACCTCTCATCTGGGAGGACATGGCTTTGAATCCCTGCCCACCCATCAAGATTAGTTTTCTCCATGATTCCCAAAATCAATGCTGGGATGGTTCCTTCAAAATGACATGGCTGAATTCCTTCCATTCCTTTCCCCAAGTCCTTTCCCACCTCTCATTACACTGACAAGGCATAAATCCATAAGGGAAAAAAAACACACACAAATTTGTAATACGACAAACAGATACAAAAGAAAAAACACACGAAAAAATTTATTCCGAAGCATGGATCGATCCCAGAACCCTTCGTGTACAAACAGAACTCTTTAAACCATGCGGCTACCTGACCACCCACAGCTGCTGGCTGCTTCTATCTATAAAATGAAAACCGGATATATTTGAAGTATAAAAACTCGGACACTACGGAGCAGATTTCAATGAATTTTTCACCATTTTAAAGCTTAGAATCTTAAATCAGTTGTCTGGCATGTCTTATGTTTCAACGTTAAATAACGCAGGAACATTAAATGAAATTCTGTACGTATGGTGAGGAATACCACAGAAGGAAACACCAGATGCAGCATACTTCGCACTAAACACACAACTACAATATTTCTGATCATAGCCTTTAATGAGCAATTTACAATAATAACAATTTTTTCATACTCCACACTGAACAAAACCTGAAATATAATTTCCTTTAATACGGGGTGCTCAGTTTTTAAATGCCATCGATGGCCATATTGAATGTGAGGAATTAATAACGAAAAATCAGTAGAGATTTTCTTTGCCCACGATTTCTAGCAATGTCTGACCATCAGCTTTTGTATTTATCTCTGATATCAATGTTAGTGTTCCGTTAATAATAAAAGCAATTATTTACAATAATAATTTTCTGGATAAATTACATTCAATCATACAGGTAAAACTAATACTAAACTGTCTCTGGCGTTTAAGTTTGGACTCAGTTATTCACATTAACCAACGTTTAATTTACAGTTTTAACAAAGTTGAACACGACTAACGTAGATTTCATTTTTTTTAGTACTGATAATGTTTTTCAGTATTGAATTTTCTATTTTTGCATTAAAAACTAAATCTGTATACCAGGTAGCTAAAATTTCAGGCGATTGGAGCTGATAGTTTCATTCCGTTCGCAGTAATTAATACGTACGCTGATGGTTATCATTAGAAGTTTGTATTAAATCTTTAGCGTTGAGAATAATAGCGGCTTAGGACAAATGAAGATTTTTTGGTTTAGGCTGCAATTCTGCGCTATACGCACGTGTTTCTGACATAATCTATATTTTATTGCGTTATTTAGTAATGCAATGGTTTTTAACATCAACAGAAGTTTGTGTTATGTTCTTACTGTAGGAAAGTAACCCATTATGAGAACTGACCGTTTATTGGCATTACATTCCGCGTTATACACTTCAGTTTCTGACTTAATCTAGCCTTTAATCATATTATAACGTATTGAATTATTCAGTATAGCAGTTTCTACCTCTACCGTGGTGCCGTAATTTGATGATGAATTCTTATATAAATGAATGGAGACAGATAGTAAAAACAAATTACTTAACTAGCTTTGTTCTCGAGATATCGAATTTCAAAAATTATTTATAGGTATAGTTTTCTTTTCCTTTTCACGACGATTTTCTTCTGCTTCAAACTATGTTTCAACTTGACCACAACCACCAGAAAGAAAACAAAACACCGTTTGTACATGTTCAGCGTGTAGTGCCTTGTAATTATGTCTATTTTTTATTCTGGTCCAGGTTGCATTTCAAACTAACCACCTCAATTTAGAGATTCAATATCTCAAGAACAAAGCAAGATATACCAATATTTTACTCTTCTCTTTTAATGTGTCTCATCAAGTTAGATAAGAATACATCGTCGATTTGGCTTATTCGAAATTTTTTTCACGTCCAGGCCGCATTTCAACCTAACCATGTCAGCAGTGAGATGACATTTAACAAGAAGTGTAATCAAAATATATGTTAATAAAAAAAAATAAAAAAAATAAAATCATTTGTCTTATGGTATTACATAGCAATCCTCATGGAATTGCAACGTCGTAATTAATACGTACGCTGATGGTTTTTTATCATTAGAAGTATGTATTAAACCTTTAGTGTTGAGAATGATAACGGCTTAGGACAACTGTAAGTTTTTTTGGTATTTACGCTGATGGTTCTTTGCAATTAAGCTGCAATTCTGAGCTATACGAGTGTGTTTATGACGTAATCTAGCTTTTATTCACTTTATATTTTACCACATTGTTTAGTAATGCAATGGTTTTTAACATAAACAGAAGTTTTTGTTATATCCGTACTGTTGGAAAGTAACTTAATATGATAACTGAACGTTTTTTTGGCATTACATTCTGCGTTATACACTTGAGTTTCTGACATAATCAAGCTTTTATTAATTTCATAATTTATTGAATTGTTTAGTAATGCAGTTTTTTCGTCAACCGTTGCGCCGCAATTTGATGATGAATTCTTATATAACTCAATGAGACAGATAGAAAGTAAAAAAATACACATCTCGCTTAGCTCTCGAGATGTCGAAAGTCAAAAATTATTTATAGGTATAGTTTCTTTTCCTTTTGAAAACGATTTTTTTCTGCTTCAAACTGCATTTTAACTTGACCACAACCCCTAGAAAGTAAACAAAACTCCCATTGTACATGTCCAGCGTATAGTACCTTGTGAATTCGGGGTTTTTTTCTGGTCCAGGTTACATTTCAAACTATCAACCTCAATTTAGAGATACAATATCCCAAGGGCAAAGCAAGATTTTACATTTCACTTTCAATGTGTCTCATCAAGTTAGATAAGAATCCATCGTCTGGTTTAATGAGAAGTGTAAACGATATATATATATCTAAAATCGGCCATTTTAATTTGTCTTGTAGAGTTACATAAGAATACATCACCAAATTACAACGCCATAGTTGAAAGATTTTTCATAAAAGAGAATTCACATGTTTCTGGTTGGACGAATACTGTTATAGTAGTAAATCGACATGGAATTTTGTTTCCTTGTGAAAAAAGTTTAAATATGTTCTTACGATCCACGATGGTAACTTCAACATTTCTGTGATACAAAAACTTAACTCAAACGGCAAAAATACTCTGTTCAGCGAAAAAGGGGGTGTAGAGAATTTGCTACAGGGCCATGTGCTCAATCGCAGTTAAATTAAACTATAAAGTGAGCTTGATGGGTGAACGGTAGCGCTCAAGTCTTGCACTCAAGAACACCTGTATTCAAATCCCCGACCGGCCATCAAGTTTTCGGTTTTACATGGTTTCACGAGCAAAATACTTAGGATGTGACGCATACCTCTTGGGCCCGGAGCTCAACATTAAATTTTTCCTTACTTAAAAGCTTATATAAATTATCACCAGATCTATATCTATAAAACGAAAACCGGATAAATTTGTCTTATAAAAATTCGGAAACTACGGAGCGAATTTCGATGGAGTATTGACCGTTTTAAAGCTTAGAATCTCAATTTAGTTGTTTGGCATGTCTTACATTTCAACGTTCAATAACGCAGGAGCATTAAATGAAATTCTGAATGTATGATGACAAATCCCAAAGGTGGAAGGATCAGATGTTGCATATTTCACATTAAACATACAACTACAACGTCTCTGACCATAGGCTTTAATGAAAGCAATAAGATAACTTTACAATAATAACTATTTTGCACACTAAACAAAACTTGAAGTATTCTTTCCTTTATTTCGGGATATTCAATTTTTAAATGCCATAGATAGCCGAAGAAACAACAGATTTTCTTTAAGCATGATATCTGGACAATATTCTTCTGTTTACGATATTGTTCTGGATTCACTTTTTATATTTGTATAAAAGGCTGAATCTGCGGAGTTAAAGTATCTGGTGTTTTGAGAAAAAAGTATATTCACTTCACAATTGAATCAAATGCGAGTTTCCAGCATAATCTAGCATTTTTCAGTAATCTAATAATGCAATTTCTTAACCAAATTAATGAAGCTTGATATACATGAATCTTTTCGAAAGAATGAAAATAGTGTAAGTGCAAATAAACTTCAACCCACCCGTTTCTCGGTAAGAGGCGGGTGAATCTAGGTTGGTTTTAATTCCAAAAAAAGTTGGTGCGAATTTTATGAAACTTTGACCAAACTATACCGGGCAACACCGGGAACTCTGCTAGTTATCTATAAAACGAAAACTGGATAAATTTGAAAAATAAAAACTCAGGAAACTACTGAGCAGATTTCAATGGGGTTTTCACCATTTTAAAGCTTATAATCTCAATTCAGTTGTTTGGTATGTGTTATGATTCTACATTTCATAACGCTGGAGCATTAAATGAAATTCTCAACATGTGGTGAAAAATACCAAAGATGGAACCACTAGATGTAGCATACCCCACAACTACAACGTCTCTGACCACAGCCTATAACGAAAGCATTAAAAGCAGTTAATAGTAATACCAATGTTGCATACTCCACACTAAACAAAACTTGAAATATTCTTTCCTTTAATTGGGGAGATTTAGTTTTTAAACACCATAGATGGCCATTTTGAATGCGAGAAACTAATAACGAAAAATAAGAGAGATTTTCTTTAATCACGATCTCTGGCAGTAAAACTATAATGTTTCTGGCATTATTTAAGATAATATTATTTTGGATTCACTTTTGATATTTGTATAAAATATCTGGCATTTCGAGCAAAAAGTATATTCATTCATTTCATAAATAAATCAAATGTGAGTTTTTAAGATAATCTAGCGTTGTTTAGTAATGCACACTGCAAGAGGTTCAGGAAGGTTTAAAGACCCTTTGAAATGGTCAAGCTGCAGGATTAGATGGGATTTGTCCAGAACTATTGAAAAACTGTGGACCAGCTACATCTCGTTGCCTTACCTCATTCTTCAGTTCCATACTACAATCTGGAATGCTTCCTCAGATCTTCAAGTGAACAAAAATCCTTGCTTTTCTCAAACCAGGAAAAGATCCAACTTTCCCATTAAGTTACCATCTGATAGCCTCACTCAGTGTCACTTACAAATTACTGGAAAGGCTTATATTGAACAGAATAGCTCCGGCAATTGAAGCTCTGATCCCTGTTGAACAAGCTAGATTCCGTCCCAGTAGGGACTGTAGTGATCAGGTTCAATCACTTACCACCTCCTTGGAAGCAGTTTATTAGAAGAAAATGAAGAACTTATCTGCATTCCTAGATCTTTTGGCAGCATATGATACAGTTTGGAGAGAGGGTCTCCTTCTCAAACTGATCAAAGCAGTTACTTATATAAAGATAATTTCTTTACTGGAAAACATGCTAAGTAATTGCCTGTTCCAGGTGCACTCTGAGTTCAGCAGGAGCAGATTTCACAAGCTAAATAATGGTCTACCACAAGGCTCAGTTCTCTCCCCTATACTTGTCAATTTATATACTTGTGACCTGCCAGACACGGTCTCTCGCAAATTTGTATATGCTGATGACATCAATCTTACAGTGCAAAGAACTAACTTCATGGAGGCTGAAGAAATCCTGACTCATGACCCTCAGGAAATGGATGCCTACTTTCGAAGGTGGCGCCTTCAACACGGTCCACAGAAAACAGAAATATCTACATTCCATCTTAGCAACAAGCAAATGAACTAACATCCAAATATATTGTTAAGAGACCAGATGCTGAAGTATAACAGTATCCCAAAATACCTGGGCATAACATTAGACAGGTCCCTAACCTACAAAGGCACCTTCAGAATACAGCTACCAAGCTTAAAAGTCGGAACCACTTACTTCAACAGCTGGCAGGAACTTCATGGTGAGCTGATGCAAATACATTAAGAACAACAGTTCTAGCCTTGGTTTACTCCACAGCTGAATACTGATGCAGTGTATGGCTTAATAGCTCTCACACCCAGCTGGTGGATGTTCAGCTTTGCCATACAATCCACATTATAACCGGCTCACTTCTATCTACACCTATTCAGTGGCTGTCGGTGCTCAGCAACATCCCACCACCTCATATCAGAAGGCAAAAAGTTCTAATAAAACTATGGTTGAGAATTTTGAGCAATAAGGCTCTTCCCATCCATGGAGATGTTAGGGAATACAAAACACAGCTGAAGTCACGTCGTCCTGCCTGGAAGACTGCTGTCAGTCTAACATCTAACTCCTTCAGCCTTACAGATAGCAGGACAGCGGAATGGGCATCATCAACACTACAGGGCATAATGCAAATTACCAATCCCTGCACAAAAGTACCAGGATTCAACTTACCGTGGTCAATTTGGTGTAAACTAAATTGGATTAGATGTGGTATGGGGAGAACTACTTCAACACTACACACCTGGGGTTGGGCAGATTCTCCGTACTGTGACACACTTGGAACTGTGAGCCTAAATCAAAGTTTGCTTCAATTCCGAAAATGTTAGGCACGAATTTTATAAAACTTAATACACATGTTTCTCACAGCATGAATAAAAATAGTGTACAGTGAATCTGTGCCAACTACGAGTATACCAGGAACTATGCTAGTACATAAATAAGCATGTAAAATTTCTCTGTTTCTTTTCCTGAGAACTAGAGAAATGCATTCAGTGAATAAACAAACAAATGACAAATTCAATTAAATTGTCAAAAAACATTTATAACATACTAAGTGACCCATTAAAAATTTTGCGAATACATTGAATTTGTAATAGGATTAAAGAAGAACCACCTCATTGTATCAATTGTTTATTTGTTTAGTGTAATAGGAATGGAACAAAAGTTGATGCCAGTGAAGCAGTTCATTAATATCTCTGTGATATGTGCTACTGCTATCTAGCAGCTTGGATCTGAACTGTTTCATATGTGCAACATTCACAGTTATTACTTTTACCCTTTAAGGGTCAAATTCCAAAAAAATTTGCTCTCAATTTATAATGTTGCCTTAATATTTTAAATGATACTCATTTATCCATTTATGATAGCTGTCAATGGAGATAAATGACTCATATCAAAAAAACATTTTGTGGAAATAATGATACTTTTGTCCTTAAAGGATCGAATTCCGAAAAAATGCCTTTCTTAGAATATGATGTGACCACGGCGGATACCTTAATCTTTAAAATTATGCCTCATTTATCTGTGTCAGTTAGATATCAAGGGAGATAAGTGGCTCGTGACACAAAAACATGTTGTACAAATATTAATACTTCTGCCCGTTAAGGGTTGAATTCCGAAAAATTCTTTTCTTAAAATATGATTTGACCAAACCGAGACCTTAATCTCTAAAATAATGCCTCATTTCTTGATTTCGATTAGATATCAAGCGAGATAAATAGCTCGTGAGAAAAAAAAATACGTTATGGAATGAATTATAATTTTGCCCTTTAAGGGTCAAAGTTGGCAAAATTCCTTTCTTAAAATATGATGTGACCATGGTGGAGACCTTAATTTATAAAATGAAATCTCATTTTTCTATATCGGTTAGAAATCAAAAGAGATAAATGACTCTTGACACAAAAATGCGTTGTAGAAATATTGATACTTTTGTCCTTTAAGAGACCAATTGCAAAAAAATCCATTCTTAAAATATGATTTGACCAAAGCAGAGACCTTATTCTCTAAGATAATACCTTATTCCTTGATTTTCCTTGATTTTGGTTAGATATCAAGGGAGATAAATCGCTTGTGGCAAAAAAATACATTATGGAAATAGTGGTAATTTTGCCTTTTAAGGGTCGAATTCCGAAAAATTTCTGTTTTAAAATATGATGTGACCATGGTGGAGACTAATATCTTTAAAATGAAACCTCATTTATCTATATTGGTTAGATATCAAGGGAGATAAATGACACAAAAACGCATCGCAAAAATATACGAGGGTGAATCAAATATAAACAAGACTTTATTTTTAAAAATATTATTTTTATTTTAAGTGCAAAAAAATACATATCTTATTTTTCTACATAATCT
Source organism: Vandiemenella viatica (assembly GCA_031002005.1). Taxonomy (NCBI): domain Eukaryota; kingdom Metazoa; phylum Arthropoda; class Insecta; order Orthoptera; family Morabidae; genus Vandiemenella; species Vandiemenella viatica. The sequence continues at coordinate 116,590,326 of JARYHS010013630.1, read as the reverse complement.
CCTGCTTTAGAAACACATTTTTCCCAACGGATAGGCAGCTTCCCAATTCCTTCCATGTAGAAAGATGCAGGTCGTGTCTGCAGCCAATTGCGCACGTAGGCTTCCACCTCAGCATCACTGTTGAATTTTTGGCCTCCCAAAGCTTCCTTGAGAGGACCAAACACATGAAAGTCACAGGGTGACAGGTCTGGACTGTAAGGAGGGTGGTCCAGTGTCTCCCACCCCAGTTTCTCCAATTTTTCCCTGGTTAAGGCTGCTGTGTGGGGGCGAGCATTGTCATGGAGAATAACCACTTTCCTCATCGGTAGGTCTCGTCTTTTGCGGCGATATGCAAGTCGGACCTCACTCAAAATGTCGCAGTAGTAGGCCGCATTGATTGTCCTGCGCTCATGCAAAAAATCAAGGTGCAGCAAACCACGCTGGTCAAAAAAAAACCGTAGCCAAAACCTTGCCAGCCGATAGTCATGACTTGGCTTTCACTGGTCCAGGTTCTCCTTTTTTTCTCCACTCCATACTCGCTTGTTTGGACTCAGGGGTGTAGTGGTGCACCCAAGTTTCATCACAGGTGATGATGTGAGTCAGAAATGGGTCCCCTTCTTCCCGAAATCGTGCCAGAAGACGCTCACACACCTGAAGTCGATTCAATTTCTGTTCTGCTGTGAGAAGGCGAGGAACCCACCAGGCGCACACCTTACGGTACCCAAGCTCCTCTGTGAGTATGGAGTAAGTGCTCCCATAACTTATTCCGACCTTACTTGCAATTTCAGAAGTGGTAAGACGCTTGTCATCTTCAATAAGCCGTCTAACACAGCTGATGTTGTTCTCTGTAATGCTGGTGCGGGGTCTGCGATTATGGCTCTCATTTTCAACATGATGACGACCATCCACATACTGTTTATGCCATGCAAACACTCTGGCTCGCGACAGTGTCTCTTTCCCGAACTGGGCAGTCAATCTCCTCAAGATTTCTGCCGGTTTTACGCCTTCTGCAGCGAGAAACTTGATTATAACACGTTGCGCAATCGACGAGTGTACCTCTTGCTCCGACATCGTGACGGTTGGCACTGAGCGAGTCGAGGGGGGGGGCTAACGGTTTTCCCCCACTCCTGACAAACCTACCTATCGCCAAACGAAGCGGGAACGTTCTCCCACCACTATTGTGCCCGAACGGCCGAAAGTCTTGTTTATATTTGATTCACCCTCGTAGATACTTCTGCCCTTAAAGGGTCAAATTCTGAAAAATACCAAAGAAAAGATCTTAATCTTTAAAATGTTACTTCATTTAACGATTTCATTTAGGTATCCAGGGAGATAAATGTCTCATGACACAAAAAAAGCAGTTTTTAAATATTTACATTTTTGCCCTTTAAGGGTCGAATTAAAAAAAAATACCTATCTTAAAATAAGATGTGGCTGAAGTGGAGACCATAAGCTTTAAAATGACACCTTATTAATAGATTTCGGTTAAGTATGAAGGGAGATAATGGCTTGTGACAAGAAAACACCTTTTAGAAATAATATATATGATTTATAATTTATAATCCGAATAGAAATATGAAAAAGTAAATATGTAAGTAAATCAAAGATATTACCTAACACTAGTTCACGTTTACTGGTATTTTCATTGAAGTGTAAAATCAAAAGTTTATTTAAATATTTAGAGAAAATTATTATTGAAAACTAGCTAATACCCGTGGCTTTGTACGCATGGATTAAGAATTTCTTTGCCAGAATTGATTATAAAAAGTTGTTGGTAGTGAAGGATTAGTCCCAAACAACACCGAGTTGGCATAATATCACCGGAAACCCATCACTATATCATTCTACCATCGAACCTCTCTCTTGAAGAGAATCAATTTCCAACATATTTAAAAACAGAAAAACAAACAAATGTGAGGGGATGTGTGTGTGTGTGGGGGGGGGGGGGGGGGGTGTTAACTAAGGGCAGCTTGGACTTTTCTTCTTTCTTCAGCATAAGCATCCAATTCTTGGGTTCTGATAATTTTAGCTGCTCGTGCTCTGCTAGGGCTACAACTTAGGCCAGTTTACGACCGCAAGGCATGTCAAAAAAGAAGGCAAAATAAATTGGTGCCAGAAACATTTAAGCAGACACTAAGTAATAGGACAGATAAAATCGACATCTATATTAAATAATACTTTTTTTTTTTTCCTAAACTAAATTTATTAACAAATTATACACTAACATAATGTGCGAGAAGCATAGCTGCAGCAAGCGACGTAACATTACAGACTAACACACACATCCGTCTCTCCGTCACTATTCGCTAATTCCTCAAATTTCGTGACTACAACTGTTAATCATACCCAATACATATATATATGTCCTGTGCCATCCCTACAGATTTTCTTGTCAAATTCCGTCAATATCGGTACAGGCATTTAGTTGTCAAAACGTAACATAGAGAGAAACTTGCTTCCGCATTTATAGTATTACTACTGCAGATCATACACACACTGACTACGAATCACCCCTGAGGAATTAATATAACGTAAAAAAAGTGTACTTCTACAGCATTGCAAGACTACCTACAAATTGCCTCGCATTGCACCCCTAACATCTATAGTTTAACATTCAATCCGAATAACCGACGGGCCAGGCATGACTCTTACGATCAAAAACAATTTTTAAAAATCTTAGTCTCCATGGAGATTTGAACCCGAGACCACAACCCAAGTATTAGTAAGCAAGCGCTTTAACCACTGAGCTAGTTGACCGCTACACGGAAAAACAGTACAGAGACCTCCATATGCAATGCGTCTGTCTATCACCGTTCAGTCATATTTCGAAATTATAAGACAACATGTATTATTTATACAGATGTTTCAACCAAATGTAGACAGTATTTTTCTCCTGGTTTCAAACGATAAGTGTGCAAAGTTTCATCTCGATCGGATGAAAACTGTGGATTTGTATGAAGAACAAACACACAAACAAACAAACATACAAACAAACAAACAAACATACATACATTCATCTTTATATATATAGATTATAGGTAATAATTGTCTTATCAATCTCTTATGTAACTAATGCACTAAAAACATAAACAAAATTAATAATTGAAATATCTTTCACTTAATTTCCTTGTAGCTTTCCTCCGACTACAGTAACTGTAAAATCCGGATTTGATTCAAAACATGCTGTCATTATAAAAACATATCTTTTTGGGAGTTTATCTGAATATGCTTTTACAAAACCACTTTCGGTCATTATTTATTGTATGCATATTGTCACAAGAATGCAATGTTTCACCAATTATGCTAATAAATTATGATAAAACTTAAACACAATCACAAAATTATATTTTAAAAAAATCCAGTAACTACACCCTTGTTGACAATATGAACGTGGATATTGACATCAATGTTTGATTTGATCAATAGCATTATGTTTTGCAAAGTTAAATTTCCCTTTTTTTTAACACTTTTTATCAATTAAAATCAATGAATAAAATGCAAATAAATAGAAAAAATAATAAAAAAAGAACTGGGTAACACAGACAGGATGATAGTTGGTTTAGGACTGCGCATGGTGCAACTGGAAATATCCATTTACACACTAATTCTGAGAGAAAATTTATGAAAATAAAGATTTGTGTCAGGTTATTGGTGTATAGGATGAAGGAGCCTTGATTGGAGTAAATGTTTCTGTATAGGTTGTAGGGAAAGGAGTATTTTGTGTGATTAGGGAAGGCAATTTTCAAAGCTTAGGTATTGTTGTTGATTCATGGGTCTGATGTGCATGGTGGTGTATCATTATGCTCCCAGATATCTACGCCAAAGAAGGTGATATGAGTGTGAGATTAGGACTGTGTGACATTTATGGAACGGATGTTATTAAGGGAGATTAGCAAATCAAGGAGGTCCAGATTATAAGAATGTCATTTACACTATCTGATCAAAAGTATCCAGACACCTATCTGAAGCTGCACTTTGGCTTTACCCATGTCATATTTCCTATTATTGGATTAAATGGGATGCACCGACATTTTGAATTTATGAAAGCTTTAACTCTGCTGAGCAGACTTTCAATGAGGTGTCTGAATGTCTGTGGAGGAATAGCAGCCCATTGTTCCTCCAGAGCTGAAACCAGATAAGTTACTTGTGTTTGATGATGGGGTTTGGTGCAAACTCAAGGGTATTCCATTAAGTTCAAGTAAAGATTGAGGCAGGTCAGTCCATTTCAGAAACGTTATTGTCTACAAACCAATGCTTCACAGATGCAGCTTTATGGCACTGTCATGCCAATACAATCAATTATTGTCTCCTGACTGGTCCTGTACTGTAAGCAGTACTGTTTACAACTGTTTAAAATGTGTTCATATCCATACGTATTTAGAGTTTTCTTAAGGGAAATAAGGGGACCACACCCTAACCACCAGAAACACCCCCATACCGTAACACCTACTTCACTGTTAGCACTACACCTGATGGCATGTATCGTTTTCGCGCATCTGCCACACCAAACTCTTTCCATTGGATTGCCACAAGGTATAGCATCATTCATCAATCCAAATCACTAATTTCCAGTCATCCACTGTTCACTGGTGTTGCTCTTTGCACCAACTCAATTATCTAGCATTGACTGAGAAATGTCTGGCTTATGAGCAGCATCTCAACATTTGTACCCCATTGCTTTTACCTCTGGACATGCCATCACTATGATGGTTGGATTGCTGGCAGCACTTTCGAAATCATGAGTGAGTTCTTCTGCTGATTTCTTGTGATTTTTTTACAAACACCCTTCGCAATGTTTGATGGTCCCTATTCATCATGAAATGAGGTTTACCTGATCTTGATTTAGGTGTAGTTGTTCCTTTGTCTTCCATTTCACAATCATGTCACCAACAGGTCACTTGGGCAGCTTTTTAAGGGTTGAAATGCCCCCGATGAATTTGTTACTTAGGTGACAAAGACTACTTCACATACAAAATCACCGAGCTCTCCATGACTGACCTGTTCTGCTGTTACTGCTTCTCTACTAACAAAACATATCCCCCTCCATCTGCTGCTTCCAATTATATACTACCAGTTCCGCCTGTCATGACATCTGCCGTTCAGTTACACATTACATTGAGGTATGTTATACATCATTATCTTGCCTAAACTGTTTAACAGAAGGCCTATTACACATAATTAATATAGAAAATAACTTTTATAATATTTTTAATAACAAAGCACTTTTCAACTCAGAATATAACCTATTTATATATCCATTACCTTGTCAAAACCATTTAGAAGGAGGCCAATCTTATATAATTGTTTAGTAAAGAACTTTTATAACCATTTTCTTAACAGTAAATCACTTTTTAATCGATTCTAAACCATTTGCAAAAAGATATAAGATTCAAATAAGGTTATTCTTCAGTCATAATGAATTTCCAATCGGAAAGCATAGAATGACGATCATTTTAAGGTGCATTTTGTATGTTCTTAAAATTCTATTTAAGGAGATATTTCAAAAACAAAAAATTTGAACTTTTTAAATAAATGAACTAGGAAGATAAAATAAGGCTTAAATGAGAGAGAAAAATTTATTTAATAATATTAAAATAACAGTTTAGCAGCAATTCCAGATTTAAAGGGAGAAAAACTGAAGTTTAGTATGAAAGCTTGATGACATCACCATGTGTAACTTTTAAAAATTATTAACTCTTAAACAAGTAAACCTATGAGAAAATTTGTCATGACTCAAAAGATTCTAAATAAATTAAACTATTACAATTAAAATTTCAAGAAAATATGAGTAAAATTGTGTACAATGAGAATGCGGGATTTTGGTAATTCACCAGAGAATGGTATTTCCCTACAGGAATACGCCATTGTTCTATAACGAATCAGCTAAAGGTAGCCAAGGCTATAAAAAGCCAACCAGTGTTTCCTTGGGGAGGCAGTTTCCAGCAGTACTTGGTCAGTATAGGATGTGCATGCCATGATCCATAACAACATCACTATAGTAACCTGCGGGTGATAGAATCTGGGTGGTGGTGTTGGGACTTACAAAATTTTCATTCTAGGCAATGATGTCATCTAACATTTGGCAGTCAAGGGTGAACTACTGCAAATATTATCATGAGCTGATTGGACTTTAAGTTTTCACCAACTGTGAGTGAGTTGTGAAAACTTTATCGAAGTTACAAACTTAAGTGAGTGAGTTGAATCTACCTGCAGTCTTTGATAATGGATATGTAGATCTGACGTCTTCCCTTTGGCTTACAACTGATACCTGAAATTTTTCAGAATATACAGTTCTCAACAAAGTGAGCTTTTTATTTGAATGTACAACCTCTCACCTGGTAGCTGTCACAGTTTAAATTATCAGCTTGGCAGCCGATTTAAAGAAACCTACTAGCAACTCAAGGATCCGATTCTAGTAGTATAAACTGTATCAGTAACAGTCACAGCTTACACAGAATCTTGCAAGATACCCCCTCATCAGGAAAGCATATAGGACAGTGTATGTGTGTGAATCACACCACAAATATGTCTGGAAATGCTTGGAATAGGAGGTTGGCATGCAGGTTCACAAGGCAGTGATTAATATTTAATGGTAGATGGAAGACAAGAAGACCAAGATTTTTTTTGGATAGAGTAAAGTGGACTTGTGATATATGGAAGCAACTGTGTAGAGAACCCATATACAGATAGTGCTCAAGGGCACGAATGCACTGCCAATGGAGTATGCGAGTGTACAGACTAGTGATTCCAACAGCGACCGGGAAAGAATGTACAGCTGATGGTACGGTGACTGTTAACAGTCACTTTAAGACATGAGAAATATATTTGGTATAGGATGGGAATGTATTGACAAACAGTTGTAGGTGTTGGTCAAAGAAAGCAGGAATGTGACCATGGGTGCATCTTCGGCAATGACTATGGAGTGCCTACAATTATGCACCTAATGGATCTTGTGTGTGAGTTACAGGTCAGGGGATCAGGTAGCTTTCAAGAGTAAGAAGGGAAACAGATTGACAGACTTTGCAACAGACCATAATGGTAGAGGAGTGAACATATTTCAAGACAGATGTAGTTGGTAGATTCTGTGCTGTGATGTTAGTATGTGTAGGAGTAAGATAGTTGTATAAGGATTGCAGCCTATTAGACATTCTCATCCATGATTCTTGTCTGCTGGGAGACTTATAATGCTTTGATTATCGGAAAGTTCTATTATGACCCATATTTATTTTTAAAAGTTTTTGGAATGTGAGATTTAATTCAGGAAGGCAGTGATGAGATGGTAAAAGCAAGGAACTCTAGAAAAGGAGAAGGGGTTGGGTGTTTTGGAGTAGTTGGATCTAATTACAATGCAGTTACCAATTTTTCGAAACTGGGTTCCAAGTTCTCACTCCTGTCAGCAGTTCTAAATTACCACGAATGGATGGAAAAGAGAGCTCCTGATGAGAGCGGAATGGTCAAATTCTGGGGTGGGTGGCAGAGAAACCCTTGGAGAAAATGGCAGGATCAAGTTGAGAGACAGGGTTAGAAGAAAGATCCATGGATTTATGGATTACTCTATGTGTGAGGAGTGGGAAGGGTGGTGGTTGGTAGAGGAACTGGGTGGGTAAAGTTGAGAAAGTTGAAGAGACATGGGGATGTGACAGTAAGAGTTGGAGATGTAGTATATCATTTTTTATGTCTATAGAAGATGTATGACACAATCAAGTAGAGTTTGCATTGGGATGAAAGTTTGCAAAAGTGTTTTTGTGATCATTTGGTTAGTATGTCATTTCAGGGATCAACGATTTTCTGTAGATGATGCACATATTCAGACAATATGAAGAGATAGATTTTTTAAATGGAAATGAGTGTGACAAGTCTTGGTTAGTCTTTTGGATATATGGCTGAAGAAGTGGACAAACACTAAGACCTGTTGTAAGCAGAAGCATGCAGTGTGCAGTGGTGTTGGAGATGGTATGTAGATATATTTAGTTAGGCTATTGGTTGGAATTGGATGTGTGATCAGAGTTTAGCGAGATTGGAAGCTTGTATATGGTAGAGGGAAAGGTACTCCAGACACTTTTGTTACAATCAACAATCCCTTACCCTATACTCCAACAACCTACCACTAGTCCTCATACCCTACAATTATCCCAGAATTGATGTATAAATACATAATCTAGACTATACCAGAGGTTCCCAATAAATTTTTTTTTTTTTGGCAACGGAACCCTAATTGATCATACTTTTATTGCAATCCCCATTTTTATAATAACAAAAGTGATTATATCTTTTAGTTTGAATATTATTAAAAAATTATAAATGAAAATTAATTATTAATAATATTATAAAACTTCTGTAATACAAGATAATACAACATAAATATTTTTTTCACATATTTACTTATGACAGCACTAGAATTAGGCTTAAAGTCTGACAATTGCATGCGAAGATCTGGAGCTGCATCCAGTCTGTTTCTGTACTTGCTTTTGGTGTAAGCATAAGCTGAAAATCCATCATTGCATCAGTGAGTCATCACAAATGGAAGCAGAAACATGATAGTCTTTTCACAGCGCGGTTATGACTCTTTTCAAGGAACTTTTTTTTTTAATTCTCAGACAGAACACAGAACCCTTGTGACCCTTCCCCGGAACCCCAGGGATTCAAGGACCACCTTTTATGAACCGCTGGACCATACCCTATCCAGTACACTGAAACAGCCATCATGCACATCATAAAACCAACCATAATCCTATCTTTCTCATCTCCACAATTCCCCTCACCACCTTAAGAAGAGCATTCAACTTTAAAAATACACTTGACCATAAATAAACTAACTCCCTAACGCTTCTTAACCACCCCGAGGTTTCTTCTTCCCATATAATAGGTCATCTGAGGTAGTGCAGAACCACACATCCGGGACTGCCATCATCGGCAAGTCGGAGAGAGGTCCCATTCTTTCAATAAGGAACTGCAGTGCTACTCCTGCCTAAGTGGTGTGCAGATCCATTGGGTCACTTCAGGTCACAGCTTGTAGTAATTGAAGGAACTCTTGACAGTGACAACCTGGGTCCTCATGTGTTACCTCTCATGTGACAATATTGTGGTGCTATTTTTAAATAGGACAATGCTCATCCATACATAGCATGTGTGTCTATGAAATATTTGCATGATTGAATAATTGCAAGGCTAGCAAGCTCCCCAGATCAGTAGCTGATAGAACATGTTGCGGATCAGCTTGGATGACAACTCCATCCTAGTACCGGTATCCTAAATATCAAGGACAATTTACAACAGAAGTAGATTTGCTTGTCCCAGTAGAGGGTACAACATTTTTATGACAACCGACAACCTTCCCAACTGAAATAATTCATGCTTCCTGATGAGCGGGCTCATACTGCCATGTTGTTTGTAAATTTGACTTGATTATGCCATCACTGAAATAACATCACATACCCTCTCAACCTGTGAAGTTTACTTTTGTTTTCCTTCTCTCCCAGGAGCTTCACCTTTTTTCATGCAGTGTATTAATTTTTCACTTTACAAATCTAAGTACCACAATAATTCTGCATATATTTACATCCATTTTGATGAGCTATACCCAACAAGATACCTGAACTTCAGAACTATTTTTTAAGAATCTATCCTGGAACAAGGTTTTTACAATCAACTTGTTCAAATTTTTTCTCAGCCTTAAATCCATCCAGGATATTTATTTTTTTAAAGAATATATATGCAGAGGCGTTCCTAAGGAGCATTAGAAGCCTGCTATGGAATAAACAGGTGCCACAGAGAAGCAAGAGAGTAATCTATCATACATACTATGTGCCTATCTTGACTTATGCTGCTGAAAAGTGGACAATGAAAAAGTGGGACATCAGCAGAGTACAAGCAAGTGAAATGAAGTTTGTAAGAGGTAGAATGGGAGTTACTAAAATGGAAAGAATAAGGAATGAAGTGATTAGACGCACCACAAAAAACCCCTACAGCAAAGGATAGAGAGGACCAGACTGAGATGGTATGGACATATAAAGAGAATGGAGGCTCAAAATCCATGAAATTAAGATGCATGGTAAACGACCCAGAGGAAGACCAAGAGATGGACGGCTGAAAGGAGTAGAGCAGGGTGTACGGAAGAGAGGAGAGGACTGGAACAAAGTGGTGACAGAGAGGGGGTGGGATGAAAGAAGCAAATGGAGAGGATTGTGCTTAAAGCAGACCCAGCCAGAGGCTGGAAAACTGTTAAGGATGATAATGATGATGATGTGTGAAATATGAGTTGCAGTTATACTTGTTTTCATACTGCCCCCCCCCTTTTTCCCACCCTATTTAGAGAAGTGAAGATAGTCAGAAGAGTTAAACTTTGTGCAAAATAAAGATACAGAAAGTGAGATTTAATTGTCAGAGGCTGGTGCTGTAGTGTGGCAACAGCATTTGTAAGGTTACTTAAGCTTATTTTATGGCTCATTCTTATGTGTTTAGCACATGACGCAATGTTAGGAGATGTCATTAGGGTAAATTGTTGCAACATAAGAGCTGAATGGAAGAGCCACATCTTATAGACACATCAGTAGGGCTGCACTGAATTGTAAAACTTGAGAAAAGTTGTACACAGGATCAGGGCAGACAGGGGGCACCTTTCATCTTGCAGCAGCAGCAGATTGTATATGGCCACTCCAGATATTTGTGGCAAAGCAGACCAAAGTCTTTACTGGGAGGAAAACATCGACTTGCTTGGTAGCTGATTTTTTTCATCATTTGACAGGGAGCAAGAGAAATTTCGGCTGAATGTTGTTTGGTGTAGTAATATCTTTTAGAAAATTCTTGATGGTTCAGTGTCTGAAACTGCATTGATTTTTAATATCTCGTAGAGGGCCAATGACGCAAGAATGATGTTAAAAGCAGAATGGCACTTGCAAAAAGAACCTTCATGAAAAAGAGAAACCTTTTAGTTTCAAATATTGATCTAGGAATTAGAAAAAACTTTTTAAAACTATGTTTGGAGAACAGCACTTTACGGTAGCGAAACATGGACTTTAGGAATATTGGAAAGAAAGAAAATTGAAGCATTTGAAATATGGTGCTACAGAAGAATGCTGAAAATTAGGTGGACAGACAAATTAAGAAATGAACGAGTTTTGGAAATGATGGGTGAGAAAAGAAGTTTATGGAAGAAGCTTACAGAAAGAAGAGACAGGCTGGTAGGTCATATTTTGAGACATGCTGGATTGTTTAATTTGTTAGTGGAGGGAACCGTCGAAGGTAATAACTGTAGAGGAAGACAGAGATTAGAATATATGAAGCAGATAATTGAGGCCATGGGTATGTAGAAATGTAGAGGTTAGCACAGGATAGGAAGGGATGGAGGATTGCATCAAACCATTCGAAAGACTGACTACAGCAAAAAAGAAAAAAAAAAAAGAGGGCCAATTTAACTTCAGCTGTATTCAGATTAGATTCAGCAGCTCTATTTTAGTTTTAAACTGTCCATTTCATGGTAGTAAAAACAGGTTCAAGAGGAGAAGATGAGTGAAACTTGAATGCCTCCATGATTTTTTTACATAAATAAAATTAAATTACATAATTACGTAGTCTTTCTTGGCATTGAGAATATAAATATTGTTCTTGGGTGACTAGCCGAGTTATAGGAGTGTTATAATTACACAATATTTCGGCGCTCTCAATCGGAAGATGGCGCCGACGATTGAGAGCGCTGAAATATTGTGTAATTATAGCACTCCTATAACTCGGCTAGTCACCCGAGAACAATATTTATACAAAATTAAATTGTTTGTTATCTCTAAAAAAAGCAACGGCAATTATTTAGAGAAGTGAAGATAGTCAGATGTGTTAAACTTAGTGAGATTTAATTGTTAGAGATGTGTGTTGTACAACTAGTATGAAAATATTCAGAGAGACATATTTAGGGGTTAATGTGACTACAGATAGGAAACTGTTGTTGTAATTTTCAATGTGGTGTAACGTTGTGTGCTGTGAAAATTCTCTGATACATCATTTTTTTTTTTTTTTTTTTTTTTTTTTTTAAATCAGGAAACTGAAGTAGCTTGAAGTCTCCATTGAATGTAGACACCAATTGCGTAACACTTACCACTACTCCCTTAACTACACCAACATCTGTAAGTAACTAAAGCTACTTGCAGATTAATAAAGGGGAAAAATGTTGACTACCTCAAAATGGTTTATTCTGCAACTCTTAACTGACTGCCTGCTGTCTTTCAAATGTTGTAAATGACTGTAAACTGTGCACTACCTCACACCACAATAGGTAGTAATCTACATCCCACTGCAATTGAATTGCAAGACTGATTTTCTCAACTCGTGAACATCCCATATTTATTTACTGCCTACAAAGTTTCAGGTCCATCTTGGAGCTTACTCTCTAATTATTTTATTCCTGCCACAGGTCATTCTACCAGCTGTCTTGGCTGGACAGAGACAAGCTGCCATGTGCTGCCTTCTGACACAAACATTTTAACCAGAGGCGGCCAACCTAAATGATCTTGCAGGCCACTTTGGAAATTCATTATAACTCCGCGGGCCACATATAATATTATATATCTCTATATTGATTTAGACCCACTATAGACATTTTTTTTGAGTGAAAAGTTGAAACAATTAGTTATTATTATTGTGTTTACCATTAATCTTACATGTAAACATAGATAATATAATAATAATAATACTAAACACATATTTTAAAGAAATATATAATATTCAAAATGATATATAAAAAATATATAAATGTAAACGAAATAAATTTTGTATATATGTATGCACAAATAATGTATTTTTTTTAATACTTTGGTTTTCACTACTTTGGCCATTATAAAATAGATATATTTTGTAAAAGTGTGATGAATCTCGCAGGCGAGAAAAATATCCAAGGCGCGGGTTGGCCACTCCCAATTTAAACAATAACGAAGCTTTGCCCATCAATTAAAAATAATTTTACCCATGTTACACAAGCTGTGACCACCCACTTGCGATTAAAACTTCAGGTCTTTGTAACTTGTTAACACTATATGAATATGACGATGGAGAATACAGTAGTTGTATATTGTGTTATAACAATAATTTAACTAAGCTAGATTCCAGAGATTTTTTTTATTATTATTTACATCCTTTATTTAGAGCCTAGCTTGGAACTTCAGTGGTTTTTATTAGTGGTGACATGGCAAGCAATAATAATATTAATAATAAATACTACCAGGAAAAACAATTTCTTATAAAACTTTACACAGGATATAATACAGCTGAAACCAATACTTTTTCAAAAGTTCAATAAATGGTGGATACAAAATTAATTTTTAATGACAGTTATATATGAACTCCAGCAAAATGAGGTTGACATACCTTTTCAAGTAATCTGTTAGTTCTTTAATTGCCTCTGGAATCTTTCCTCTTGCTTTGAAAATTGCTACACGACGTTTACGTGGTGCAGCATTTGTCTCATCACGTTTTATAATTGAATCTAGAAGTTCTAGTGCTTCATCATACCTACAAAATAGGTAAAATATAACAAATAAGTTCTGAAAAAATTTGGCAGAGGCATATAAAATTACTTTACACTTAATTTATAACCAATATTTTAAACTTTCATTTAAATACAACCAAATAATTCAGCATAAATTTAAAAATGTTAAGAGAACTTTGAGAGCTTGATAATCTAATTACTAAACAATTTCAGAACTATGGGCCCAATAATGAAAACATTTTAATTCAGTTTTTGGTCACATTAAATGCAATCATATTAGAAAAGAAAGACTAATAAAGAAATAAAGCAAAAAATTTTTAAAAAATTTTTTACTTTACTTTAACAATTCAATTTTAGAACTATTGGCCCAACAGTAAAACACATATCAAATGCCTGTTAACACCAGCAATCAAGTCAGCTTAGCTCAGCTCACATACAGGAAGCATTCACACTGCAGGTCAGGTCAAATCAGATGAGGTCAGATTGTTGACCCATTAATTGTTTAAACATTACAGTTTGACAAAACAGTCGATTCCTACCAAACAAAAAAGAACAATGAATCAATTCCTCAACATGAATAATAATACCAATATAATCAAGTATTTGCAATAATTCTATTTGTTCCACATTACTGTGCAAGTTTTGTGAGATGAACTACAATACTTTTAAGAATAAAATCATACAGCTCTGAAACTCCGAACTAGCTACAAGACATTAGTCATCCATTTTGATTTGACCTGGTGCACATTCAAACTAGTGGTCATCTCAGGTCAGCTAAGGTCATCAGTGGTGGGTGATCTTCAGGTTGAACTGCCTTGCCCTGACCTGACAAGATCGAATTGAGCGATGTGATGAGCCAACCTGATCATCAGTGTAAGTGGGCCTTTATTCAGTTTTCGATGACATTTAATGTAATAATGTTAGAAATGAGACACTAATAAATGAATAAAACTAAGAATCAAATGCTACTTTTTTTACTTTATTTCAACACTTTCAGAACTAGGCCTAACAGTGAAACACATTTTAATTCAGTTTTTGATAACATTTAATGAAACGATTTTAAAAAGTAGGCTAACAAAGAAATAAACAAAAAAATAATTTTTTGTTTTAAAAAAAGCTGTATTTTTTAAATTTACTTCACTACTACAATTTTTTTTTTAAATATCTCCTTTTAATTTATATTTCTTTTGCAACTAAGACACCAGTTCCTTTGTACAGATTAAATAAATTACTACAGCTACAAAAAGATGACAGATCAATTGCAGCAGTGTCAAACAAAATGTCCAAAAGCTTGAACAATATTCAATATGACATACTATCACAGCAATAATTTATCTGCTGGTGATGACCAACTACTTTTAAATCAGTGGACACAACACCAAACTGAGCTTTTTGACTCTGCAGACTTGTTACAAACAACTCCCAGTTGCTGACTGTTTACTGAAGTTTTAACACCTGCAATCCACTGGATAAAAATTAACAGTCAAGTATGATGTTTCCACTATTTTCACAACTCTTTAAAAACATCTACCTGGAGAAAGCTAGAAAACAAAATGCTGTAGGCACTGTTGCAAAACATTAACCAACATTATTTGTAATTATATATCGGAGAATGAACGTTCTTGTGGCTCAGTGGTTAAAGTGTCTGACAGGGGATCGTAAGGTCTCCGGTTTGAATCCCCATATCGACGGGGATTTTTGTAGGCTGTTAAGCTGACATTCACCTCTGACACAGCTTGCTGTGTAATGTGAAGTAAGTCAGAATGCTTTCGTGGTTTGCATTTCACGTTAAACCGTAAGTCCGCTTTACCTGATAGGATTTCTGGGTTAGGTTAAAGTGGCTACAACAGAGGCGGAATGCCAACCAATAGAAACCCTGTCACCAGATCATTATGATCGCACGGAATTATTATATTATCGGAGAATAAATTCTAGAAATTTTGAAAAATCCCTTATGTAAGGAAAATCAAGGGTGCTGCAAATTCTAAAGTAATTTACAAAATTACTCCGTGTTATTTTAAGTTACTATATCATGAATCAATTTTTTATGCAACACCTTTCTGATAAGAAACAAGTATTAATCAACAGACACTATTATGTACAAAATATAACAAAAACATGTCACTTTAGAAACAATAAAAATTTCAGGTATAAGGAAGAAAAGAATGGAGTTTACACAACGGCAATTACATTGCAGCTTTGATATAAGTCATAGTTTATCTACTTGATACATATGTTTAACGAATTGTACACTTGAAAACTATTAGATAAATATTAACTGTTCCACTTTTTGCATCGCTGTACACAGGGGTATTGGACACAAAAACCCGATTAAAAGTAAAAAAAAAAAAATTTCAAGCAAATTCCAAGAACCCGTATCTATGTGACGTGAGGGAAATGTTATGTTTTTTAGATAATTTTCATTCTCCACCCTGTTAACAGTCGTCTTCTGAGCACACTGAAAAATGCACGTACTGTTACCCAGCAAAAACAAGAAAATTATAAGCTTAACAATTTTAATTTCAGAGTGATTTAAAGGGATGAGTGGTTATTTTAATAATGGATATTGTACAGCCAGGCACCAAGAATTGAAATAGTAAAATACATCCAAAAGTATTGCACAACTTTTTTTATGTACATTTTGCAAGCTCATTTTGTACACATTTTTTTGTTACGAAAAGTCTTAAAAAGTGATTTTGTTATATTTCCCGACCTTTCCCCGAGTCTGATTTTTTGTATAGTTTTAGTTTAGTGTACTATCTTGGAGTTTCATTGAAAATTAGGTGCCAAAAAGTGCCAAACGTCTATTTATTCAAAACAAATTTACATTATTTAAAATAAAACAAACTTTGTTTTTTTGTCACATTAATTCATCTAAGATTTTCTTTGTCATGGGCTCTTCTGGTATCAATCTCATGACCCTAAAAGCTATTTACAATCTGAGTAAACACAAAAAAGGAAATGATTTCGTGCAAGAGTTGGAAATAGTTGTGAAAAATATTTTAAATCAACCGAGATTCACGGCCAAACAAACGCAACAGTTCAAACAAATGTTTTAAAGGTTTAAATTTGAAATTAAAACCAAATACCAGGCTGCTAAGAGAAATGAGAATGTATTTTTAAAGAAATACTATGATTGGTTACAAGGATTTACGAAATCCCTATAAAATCCAATCCATCCAATGTGAGTCGGCCTAGAAAATCTTTCAATGATTTGACTGATTGTAGCAAACGATGTCCGCAGAGATTACAGACAATGACAAAACATTGATTGACAGGTTTTCTATTATTCTGTGAATGATTTCTAGTGGGCATAACATAGAAACAAAAAAAGAAACAAAATTGCTCCCCACTACCACGAAACAGTTGAGACATTGATCTGTACTCGTGGCATCCAGTGTTACCTATACTACATGAAGTACTTACTGATTGAGGGACCAATCATAATAGAGCATGCACTTTAACCTATAGGCACTCCATCCGAAGCAGTAGCAGTAGCCAGAAATAAATATTTTCAAAAATTAGAGAGAAATACTCTAGAAAATTAAGGGGGGGGGGGGGTTCAGTGCAACACATGTCATTAACAGGCTTTTATTGACTTTGGATCCGTATTTAAGCTTCATCTGACTCAAAACTCCTAAAGAAGCTAAATCATTCAAACCAGAAACCATTAAAATATTACTTTAATGGGACCCCAGTACTCAAGAAAAGAACAAGCCATAAGATGAAGCTGGTACAGACACCAGATGTAGCTTCCGACAAAGAAGGACGAGACGGTTCATCAGAATGCTGTGTGAATGTATGAGATTATTGTTTAAATAATTTATAAATATTCGCTTAATACAGTATGTAATGAAGAAACGTAATAAAAATATAAATTACGTAGAAATAATTTTGATCGACTTTTTGTGTCAAATACCCCTGTGTGCGCTGGCACCACAAATTTATTACTGAAATAAGATGTCACTGACATGTGACATTTAGATTCAATTCTTATTCAAAAAAACACACAACTTTCCCAAAAATTCCAGTTCACAGAGATTTTCACAGAAATCTCCACCACGATTCTTCAATGGGAAACATATCGATGGGATAACCTCCAAAATCTATGATACATTCTTCTTTAGTCTAAGCATACCCCCCCCCCCCCCACCACCCATATTCATTACGTGCTACCAATAATTCTGGTACTAGGATTTTTTTCTCAGTTATCATCCTTTAGATTACTTCTTTACCAAACTCCAATAATATTTCACTTACACTCTCTCTCTTAGCCATTCAGTTTTGTTTATAGTATTTATGGAAACATTAAAAACTTTTTCTCAAGTGAGGAAAATAATTTAGGTGCTTTGTTTCAACAGCAAGGCACAGGATTATCATTCACGGTCATAGCAAAGCACAATTGGTTCTCAACAATCTAAGAACCAGTTAACAATCCTGTACGTTATTTTGATGGAAAAGAATGTTACTTATCATAATGTTTCAACAGTACATCAGTGTTATCATGGTATCAACCAGTATCAAAGCCAGGTTAAGTGTAGTTATTGTGGCAGAAGCCACTGTAGCAATAAGTTAACAAAGACCAGACGACCAACATGCATACACTGTAAGGTGCTACACTGCTCTACAGATTATCCAAAATGCCAACAGATGAACAGGAAAATAGTTCATGATAGTATAACCTGTCAGGAGGCAGTGGCAACCTCAAAAGACTCTTTTAACTTCGTGATAGCAAAACATTCAGTGCATTTAAGAGGAAACCTATTTCACAATCAAGAAAATAATGCCATCTGAATAATGATGCAAAAAAACTCCACTAAAACTGTACCTGTTCCAAATAGTTCAGATAACTCTTGAGGCTCCACACAAGCAGCCAGAATGCTACACAAGGACTAGACATCTTTAAACTCAATAGACAATAGATATGATAACAATCAACATCACTCTTATAGGAACACAGCTCACATCCCCCAGGAATTGCACATGGAGTCTCTACCACTTCTGATGTCTCCAATTACTCCCGACCCCTACAGACAAAGTCCATTGGCAGTTAATGATGTTTTAACTGAAAATAAAATCAAAATATGAGTTTCTTGATACTTCAGATAGCATTTCCAGTAACCTGTTGAAACTTATTGCAAACATGATGCTCAAAAATAATTAAGAACTAATTATGAATGGATAATAGTAGAGATGAAATGTATATCTGGCAACTATCCAGATAGTAGGTCAATATCCGGCAGATATCCGGCGGGTACTAAATTCTCAATAAAATATGAAAATTTCATGAAATTTTCTTTAAATTCACAAATACTACGCATATAAGAAGACTAAACACAATTAAAAACACTGTCTTCAAATCAAAATACCTTTTATTATTGTTTTTGGATACTGGAAACAAAGAAACTGCAGCGAGGCAATTGTTTTGAAAATAAAAAATAGTTTTTGTACTGAATGAGCATCAATTTCTGTGTAATAGGAGATAATAGTCAGTTTTGGGCCAGGTTCAAAGAAAAGGCTTTCACAATGTACACTACTGCTACTGGTGGAGGATTTCTCGCAAAACATTTTTATAGATTCCAACAAAATCTTCCGACGAGCTTCAGCAAACCCCAGACAGTTTGCCTTGAATCTTGGCTCTAGGAAGGTCACAATCAAGAAGTTTGAATCTGATAAGACTTTTTAATTCAGTTTTCAAAGAGGCTCTAATGTATGGTAAGTCAGGAGTCCTTTGTGTTTTCTCATTGTTATCTAATTTTTTTTTAGTACAGAAACTTGTGATACTACTTCAGAATTGCAGTAGAGACCAGAACTTGTTATTTTTGTTATTTCTTCAAAGGACTTCAATAGCTTAATGCACTTTACCGTCAAACATCACTGTTGAAGCGTCAAATTAGTGTGAATTTCTCGATCAGCCACATATAGCAATATAGCCCTTTTTTGTTCCAACAGAAACTCTGCAATATAAAAGGTAGAATTCCATCTCGAGCTGATATTTGGCACCAGCTGATGGTCGGGTAAATTTTCGTTTTGAATCGTCGGCAATTTCTTTGTGCTAAGCCCAAACGATTCAAGTGCTTAAAGAGACGTCTACTACTAACAATCACTCCTGCCTCTTCCGGATGGATCTTCAGTGATTCAGTTAAAATTCTCTGAAGCAAATGGATGAAACATTTAGCAGAAGCATACCTAGCCACGCGTACAACCTTCATCATGTTGGGGCCACTGTCATGAATAAGTAAATGTATTTTGTTTTGGTCAATAGTCCAATGATTTGCGATACTATTAACCTCCCTTGTTATATTTACTCCAGGGTGAGAACCAGAGAAATGCTTCATAGCAAAATTTCCATGTTCTAATTTGACTTCAGAAGATACCCATGACTCGTGATTATTATTATTATTATTATTATTATTATTATTTGCTTCGTTTACATCCCAAAGTAATTTCAGATGTTTCATTTTCAAATGGTTTGTCATGGCAGCGGTATCTGGTCGAAGACAGAAAAAAATATGTCATTGCGTTTTCTTTAAGTCTACTTGATAAAAGAAAATGATTAATATTTCACATCAAAACGTGCCTCACGAAAAGCAATTTAAAACTGAAAACATATTTTCATTATTTATATCAAAATATTCCAATATAGGCAATTCTTTCTTTACTGACGACATTTTTATTTTTCCTAACATCAAATAACAATGTCCACCCGGATATTCGGCTGCCGAATATCCGGCTATCCTGCTTGTAGGATGGCTGGATAATTGGTATCCAGTATCTGGCCAAACAGCTATCCGTTTCATCTCTAGTTAATATTCTACAATGAAATAAAAATTCATATTTGCGACAAAAGAAAGTGGTTTGCAAATATACAACATGGATTTAGGGAAGGATATTCAAGTGAAACTCAGATGGTGGGCTATATGTTGTGTATTTCACATGAACTGGACAAGGGAGGCTAAGTTGATAGTGTAAGACTAGATCTTTTTAAGGCCTTCGACAGAGTAAGCCATATAATGGTTTTAAGTAAGTTAAAAACTATTGGAGTAGATGTTAAAGTGATTTTCTTGGTAGAGGAATCCTTAAAAGACAGAAATCAGTGTGTAAGAGTAGGAAATAAGTTATCAAAAGATATGGAAGTGAATATGGGATTGGCCACAGAGTAGAATATTTGAACCATACCTATTCATAATTCTAATGAGTGATTGTGTTGATGGTTTACAATTGGAATTTAGGTTGTTTGCAGATGACATAAGTATATCAGAGGATCAAAAGGAAGAAGACTGAACAGCTGCATGGTGCCTGGATAGAATATCTAACTGGGTAGATTAACATGGAATAAAGATAAATGCTGAGAAGAGTCAGCTACTTATGAATGCAGATACAAAACTGTAGGTTGTTTATGATTAACAGATGGACACAGAACTGCTTGTTGAAAGCTTGAAGTACACTCAAAACATACTTTCTTCAAAAAAAAAAAAAAAAAAAAAAAAAAGAAGAAGAAAGAAAGAAAGTGGTGATTAGATGACTAGGGAAATTGCCACCAGAAAATGTATTTCATCACAATTAATCATTCAATAAAATGTCAATAAAAGCGAACCCACCAATGTGGCTGTGCATGTTAGTGCGCCACCACACTGGATTGTGGAGGTACAACGGGGCCAGTTTCGAGTCCTGTTTCTATTTTTTTTTTTTGTGGTTTTCTGCAATCATTGGGGTGAATATCCGGACAAACCCCAATCACCGCCTTATACACTACATATGACATTAAAAAAATGTTCACTTACTACACACTGAATATAGTTACACGAGTGGCAGACAAATGGCAACACATCTGCTTCCCCATGAGAATACAACAAGACTTCTAAGTTGGTAGTCTGATTGATAAACACAATATCAAAATAAGCCTCTGGAAAGAAGAAGTGGCAGGAATAAGATACAAATGTGAAAACATTTGTTAAAGATGATGATTATCTTCTAACGACAGGGCTTATAGTAACATTCCAGCTGTCTGAACAATTGAAACCTGGCCAGTTCCAAGATCAACATTTTTAATCACAGGTTATGAAGTCATACGAGTAGATACAGAAGATGGCTAGCGTGTAGTAGCTATTGCCATTAAGGAGCATGTAAGGTAATTGTGTAGTTATTACCATATATATGCTACATAGTGGTCTGGAGATTTGTGCAATCTACACAAACACTGAAGGTGGCACTACTACACTGGCTGTCATCTATGATCCAACAAGGGTACATGGATGTAAAGATGATTTAGAATGCTACCACAAATCCCATCACCACTAAATCTCTAGGGTGGCTTGAATGCCTATAATGGTCTTTCTCAACCATACCCCCTTCAAACCCACTGTGGGGTTCAGATACATAGATGATATATTTATGATCTGGACCCACAGTGAAGATCAACTTCTAGAATTCCTCCATTCCCTTAACAATAGCCATTCCATTAATTTCACCTGGACCTACTCTCATTCACACATCGATGTTGACATCACACTCAGGCAGGGTGCTCTTCACACTTCTGTCCATATCAAACCAACTAATCTACAGCAATATCTACATTTTGACAGTTGCCACCCATTTGATACCAAACGTTCCCTCCCCTACAGCCTTGCCATCCGTGGCAAACTTATCTAGCTGATGCTGAATCCCTCTCCCAGTATTGGGATACCAAGCCCTTATTTCCTACTCCTATCCAGCAGATCTTGTACATAAACAAATCACGCGTGCAATCACCCACCCTCCACGGAACCACTCCATCCCGACTCCTCTAGCATCCAACCATAGCCCTGTCTTTGTTAACCAGTTCTCGCCTGGTCTCGAATCCATCAATCGTATCGTACAACAGGGGCACGACTTCCTTCGGTCCTTTCCAGAAATGCGCACTCTCTTGCCAAAAATTCTGCCAACTGTCCCTCGTACTTGTTTCAGCAGACCACCTAACCTCAAAAACATCTTGGTTCACAAAAACCCTCCATCTGACTCTCCAAAAACACCTTATGGATCTTTTTCCTGTAATAGACCCCACTGCAAAACCTGCAACATGCATCCTCCCACTACTACATTTTCCAACCCTGTCACAGGGGAAACCTTTCCCATCACCGGACATGCCACATGCTCCACTACGCACATCATATACCAGATAACTTGTCGCCATTGCACGTTTTCTTACATAGGCCTGACTACACAACAACTCTCGAACAGAATGAATCGCCACAGACAAACAGTTCACACCCGCAATTTATATCTTCCCATACCAGAACATGCTAACTACCACAACTCCAACAACTTCAATTACTGTTTCACTGTGAGAGCAATCAGAGTTTTCCCCGAAACTACCGCCACCTCAGAACTTCGCAGATGGGAACTTGCTTACCAAAACATCCTAGATACCAGACACACACCCGGCCTCAATCACAGATTAAATTCCTTTCCTTGACGCATCACTCATTATTAGGATTAGTAGTAGCATTATTGTCATTTAACTAATTACCTTATTTTATTTTTCAAAATTTATCCATCCATATTTATTTATATTCCCCCCCCCCTTTTTTTGTCTAGTGTTAGTTGTACCACCATCTGTGATTTACATATTTATATACAATATCTCAGTCCCACTGAAATATTGATAATCCATCTAGTCATGTAGCAACCCTCAGTGTGTGCACACCTCCCGAGCCTCATGACTCATTTTCTCAGTCATGAATAAGGTTTAATGACCGAAATATTGAGTTTGTGTGTTCGTAATATATGTTCTTCTCTGATCGCTGCCTTCAACTTTGGTGAGTGATGATTCATTTTCCCTTTCCTTGCAATTATATTGCCTAAAGAAGTTTCCTTTTTCCTTAGTTTAATTATAATGGTCTTTGGGTATGCAACAAGGCTGATTATCTTTAGTAGAAACTGAGGAAAATGAACACTTAGTTATTTTAAATGATGGTTAAGAAATCTAAACAACGGCTCCGAGTAATAAAATTGGTAGTTGACATTACAGTAGCTTCCGCTGGAATTGTCATAAAATCTCTTTGACACTTTTGCAAGCTCCCTGTAGATCATACCATATTCTAATAACAGTATCGCTCCAGACTGTGTAATACACTGATGACCAAAAATACTCACCTTCAAAATGGAATACCAGATAAGAAAACTGGTCAGCTTTGCAACGGAGAGCTTTGAGAGAAATTAACTGAAGTAGTGTAAATGATGTATGTAAGTAAAGACCACAATGAACTTTTCTGTTGCATTAATGATGCAGCAACCCTGTTTGTTGCAAAAAAAAAAAAAAAAAAAATACCCAAGAAAAAATTATTGGAGAACCAAGAGCAATAAACAATAGGAAGCTATATCAATGAGAAGCATCTCAAGCAATTTTTTGGTGCTTTAACAGCTCCAAGTGAGCACAGAGAAATTTTATGAGAACCTATCTAATAGCAAAATGTTAGACGATTCTTGATGCCAGAAAAAATTACTTAGTAGTACAAAAAGGAGGCCCAACAATATAAATAAAGTCAAATTGGTGGAACATCTCACACCACCATCTATCGACATGCAGATCAGCCTGCCTGATTCCACCAAAACAGTTTCTTTACTGTTATGGTTCTTCTTAAATGTGTTTATGGTGGCGATGAAATCTGACAATTCTGCTCTGAGTCCACATAATGTAAGTTACTCTATGCTTAACCAATTGCCACCTAATTAAATTAAAGTTTTCTTAAATAAGCAGAATTTAAGCAGAAAGAGTAAATGCTGAATCTATGATACTGCATCCTATGAAGGATAATTCCAAGCTTGAAAATAGGTAAAAACCTGAAACTGACATCCTATAAGACCAACATCTTGATGTCTTTTCGGTTGAAGACATCACAATATTTTGTTAAATGATAATTAAAGCAACATTGTAATCTACCATTATTTTCAGTTCAGTTTTTTCAAAAGAAGAGGTACGATGGAAACTCTAATGCCTCTGACTATTGATTTCCAACAAGGCTCAAGTAAATAAAATTATGGTTTTGTCATATTGCTATTATGAAGGCATATTAGCTCAAAAACTTTCCCATTTAAGAATACCACTCTCAATCACAGTAAACTTGTTGATGCTGGAGAGGAAAACAGTAACTAAAGTACAAGAACAAGAGACAATTTGGTCTCAAACCAACAGTTAGGAGCTACTATAAGTATCCATTCCCTCTCCTCTTGTATACTTGTAACCTAAGCGTTGTTGTAACCAAAAACTCTTATTTACTGCAATTAGCAGGTGTCACATGCATTTATGTGACTGGAAAGATATTATACAATACAGTATGTTCATTTTCCATGGATCCCAATGTAAGAGACTAACTCTGTCAAATGTGGAAAGTTGTTAATTTATGGATGCATAACAAAATAGGCAAACAAACACCAAAAGATGTACCGTCATTGCATAATATTGTTGGGTCCTGGTTGGCTTTTACTTCCGCGAGCGGTTCGGAAGATGAGAGCTTGATATTAGAATCAATTGCAACATGGGTATTCACTTCAGACTAGGGAACTCGGAGTGGAATAACTGGTAGAAATAAAAGCAAACACACACAAGAATTATCAGAGACAAGTTTGCAGCTCACGAAGACCGACTTACATCTGTGAACCTAAGTTCCGTCGGTAAGGCTTGCTAGGAAAATCAAAGTCTAAGGAGTCAAAGTCTAAGGGTAAGGAAGGCGCGAGTTCTGAATTCTAAGTTCAACTCCTACATTTGTTTAACCTAAGTCCCAGGGAGGTGCGCGGCTTCAAAGTACTATTCGACCATGTCGTTCCGTCGACTAAGTCCTATACTGGCATCAGAGCCTATGCCCGAGAATAAGTTCTGCTTCCTCATGAAGCCTGAAGGCGAGAGTCGAAGGCCTGCTAGTCTAGCTGCCGTGCCCCGCTCCGGACAGCTTCCAACCCCACTCACTGGCAGCTGGTCCCTAACTAGCTCTGTTGCTTGCTGGCCCTACTCTGGCTTCAGTGGCCCAAACGACCCCCTTATATATCGCTTGATTGCGTCCTTAATCTGCCTTCTAGAAGCTTCTGTCACGTACTCTCCCGGGTCACGTTGCAATACACATGCCTATTCACCTATTTCGGGCCCCCGGTGGCTGCTTCCCAGATACTTCTCTTGGTATCTTCCATACTTAATGACGTTGTTGATCTGTTTCTGGAGACTTTCTAGTCGTTGCCTCACAAATGGCTCTTTCCTATACTTGCGGCTTCTCACACAACTGAATATTCCTAACTATTTTGTGCTTATTTCACGATATTCGTGACACATTTGCGACAATATATACATTAACTAGCTGGTACCCACGACTTCGATAGTGTTTGTAAAGAATTTGTACTGGCAGCTACCGACATCTAACAACCATAGTGCACAATGGGAGAAGCGATGCTATAACCACACACAAATGCCAGTCATCTGTACTATGTAGTTCAGGCAGCAAAGTAAAATTTACGGACACACATGTCCTTGGATGAAATACGAAAATATCCTTGATCTACCACTTTCAACCACCATATCTCCCACACTCCCACAGTTACTGAAATTCGGTTGATGTTGTGATCGATGGGTGACTCTGTGTTACTACCACACACAAACGCCAGAGATCTGCGATAGATAGTTTTCGCTGAAAAGTGATACTCCATGACACATGCGTCTTTGGCAGAAATATGAAATTGCCACAAGTCGACCACTTTCTACCTCCATATCTCCCACACCCTCATAGCTACAGACAACAACCATAGTGCATGACAGGAGACACGATTCTCTTACCACACACAAACACCAATGGTCTATGATATGTAGTTGTGGCAGGAAAGAGAAGTATAAGAAGACAAATTTTTGGTTGAAATATGAAAACGCCCTGCATTGGCCAACTTTAATCATCATATCTCCCACATCCCCACAGCTATCGACATTCCGCCAACGCTGTGCACAACAGGAAACTCCATGCTACTTCCACACACAAAGGCCAGTGATCTGTGCTAGGTAGTGGTGGCTGAAAAGTGAAATATATGAAAACACACATCTATTTTTATATATACATATATAAGATTATATGAACTACATTTATAAAAACTACTGGCAAATATTTTGTAGATACCTTAGAAACAGATTCTTTGATGGAGTATGCAAGAATAAAATGTCTATAGTAGTGGGAAATTTGTGGTAGTGGCTGACAACAAACGGACTTGATATCTTAACACATAAGTCGGTTGTGACCGTCTATACCACGAACCGTAAATGTCCTCCCAACTCTGTAACATCAGGGGACCTGAGCTTCCTGTTCAAGAAAGTCATGTAATACCTAGGGCTAGTGTTAGACAATAATGGAAGTGGAATGAAAAAATCAAGCAATTGAGACAAAAGTGTGGCTCAGCAATAAACAACAAGTGTATCACATCAGGAGTAACATGAAGTATGAACTCTTAACAATTCCTTACACTTTATACATCATAGATTTGCTCACATGCCAACTGACTACATAATCTTTGGAGCAGCATCTAGATGAATTCTTGGCCTGTTAAGTAAATGCCAGTACAACCCATTTCAGCAAACACTTCTTGTTTCATAAAGCCGTCTATATCAGTTACCATCTTCCAGAAAATGAAACAATGCCAGGAATACATGTATATCATTAGTTCAATTTGAAGTTAAATTACAATTTATTTTAATGCACCATTCAGTAAAAATGCTATTGACAAAGTATCTGGTACAGGCATCTCAGACTATTCATGTTTATACTTTATACAAATGGTGCAAAGACAGGCGGGATGCCCAAAGCGAATTAAAAAGAAATGTACAAACTTTGAGGTGAAGCTTCAAATTACACAGCTGAAATTTTGGCTCTGGAACAATGATTACTGTCCTCTAAATGACTATTCTGATACTAATGGTCTATAAATCATCCTTACTATGATCAGAATGATTTCTTCATATTGAAAATCCTAAAGACTTTCAATCAATTCATCAACCTAAACAAAATGTTTTATCGATATGAATAAAAACACATGTTGGCATATCAGGAAATGAAGAGGCAGATCATTCAACAAAAATGATGCAAGAAGGGGTGAAGAGGAGAAAAGACAGTACTTTCAAATATTGTAAGATTCCTTAAAAGAGACTGTACAAAAATATATAATTGAGAATGTTTTGAAACTCAGCACTCAGAGGTGACCACTATGATTTCAGTATGTACCAGTCTCTCAGTGACACCAAAGATTAATAATGACAATAGTTAGATTCAAACCTAACAATGGTTTCTTTCCCTATCACTGCACAGAATTAAAGCAATAGAATCTCCACAGAGTGATTATGATGTTAATGTTGTATGTGAAGATAACCACACAATTTTTGTGACAATAGCTACTGGAACAACATTACAAACTTTGTGAAATTGCTTCTACAAGAGGGCATCCAACTACCAATTAACATACAAGCAAGCAGGGAAAATTAATTTGTGTATACCATCTAATTCCAGCAATTGTCAGAATTAACAATCTAAATTTTAAGAGAAAATGTTGATTTCCATAGTAATCTGACAGCTACAGCTTCTTAACAAATGAAGAGAAATAGGAAACATAAATGATGACTGCAAGTACTATCAGGCAAATGAGGCATCCATCAAGAGAGATACTGAGTGGTGGGTGAACGGTTAATGTTCTGGCCTCGCATTCGGTAGGACGCGGGTTTGAATCCCCGTCCAGGCATCCAGATTTGGGTTTTCCATGGTTTCCCCAAATTACTCCAGGCAAATGCCCGGATGCTTCCTGCAAACAGCCATGGTCAAATTCCTTCCTGTTCCTTGCCCCAATCCCATCCCGCCTCTAATGACCTCACCATCAACGAGGCGTAAAGCCCAAGCAAATAAAAAAAAAAAATCAAGAGAGATATACTTGTAACTTTGTAACATATTTTACTCTTTACGATTGCAGGCCGAACATTTAAATGCTAAATAAATAAATAAAAATCTAATATGGAATGGAAAGACCCATCATTCACTAGGGATGAAGAGAGTTGGCAGTAGTGACAAAATCTCCACAAACACAAAAACACACAATTTCGGGCTATACTCTTACTCATAAAACAGAAATGTGACTGAGCTCACATATGCACCTTCAATCATTAAATTCCAATAGATATAATTATGAATTATCACAATAGTCCAGTAACAGAGTCTAAAAAAGGGGTTTCACATCATATCACTTAGAAGGTATTTTTTTCCCCCTTATCTTTTATATATTGGTGAGTGTGTGCAGAAACCAAGATTTTGACCTCCGACAACCTCGGTACAATTTTCTGTCACCAAAAAACATCAAAATTTTGATACTTTTTTCGGTTTTTTCGTCTATACCTCATTCCTGATGAGTCCTAGCAAGAAATACTTTATTTCCAATTTGAAAGAAGACAAAATTCCCTACAACTTTTGTAGCACAAAGTATTTTCTAAACTCAAAACCAAGCAAGTTACAGTTCTTTGAAAATCAGAAAATTTCACACTTTTCTGGAAAGTTGGGTTTTTACCTACTTTGTCGCTCAAAATGACCTAGAATCTCTGTATATATGATTGATCAAGTAATTCTGTATGACATTATATATATATATATGTACTGTACTATGATTACTGAAGGTCAATTCAATAATCATATGGCATTGTTGACCGGGAAATTCCAAAGGATTGTTCGGCCGCCAGGTGACAGACAGTACTCAAGATTTACCACACAATGCGTATGTATTAACCAGGTAATAGTACTGGGTATAGGGAACCTACAGCTTGATGAGGAATCCGAACCACAGAAGCATTCTGGTTTACTTCATATTACACAGCTAGTTGTGGCAGAGCTGGAGGTCAGTTTAATGGCCTTTGACAATCACACCTGAGACCGGGATATCGATCATCAGTCAGACACCTGAACCACTGAGCTACCAGACCACTCCATTACACATGGTATTTGTACCATGTTTGAAACACGGATTTGCAAAAAGAAAGCATAATGTTATGGCACAAAGTTTATTTACACAGTCAAGATGAAGTCATAATAAGTAAAAAATTAGTCATAAATCCATTTCTTTCCCGTCTGAATGATTTGAAACACTGTTATCTTGGATGTCCGGGTTGAAGCGCATCGATTTATAGAAACGTAACATTTCAGCCATCATTTTGTGGCCTTCTTCAGAGGACCCTCACAGCTGGAACTGGTGCCGCCTATATATAGCTCCCGAAGAGCGCGCTACCTGTTCGGAGTGACATCACTCAAGCTACTGCCGCCAGCGTGGCCACTTCGATGGAGGCCTGTGTCTTGCGTTTTCCTAATCAAGCATGACCATATCTGGTCAAGTTGTAGCCCACCGCCCGCGTTCATAATAGCTGGTCTTTTTTTGATTTTACGCTTCTCTGATATGCCTGGGTCACCATCTGGTTTCTGAACCAATACACTAGTGTCACTAAATAAAATTGTGTGTCCACTGTCAGCAGAATGTTGTGCTACAGCTGATTTGCTGACGTTGTTATTTTTAAGATGTCTTATGTGTTCACACAGCCTTTCCTTGACTTTCCGTCCAGTCTCGCCGCTATACACTTGGCCACAGCTACAGGATATTTGGTATATGCCCGCTGTCTGCAATTTCTCCATCTGGTCTTTAAACTTTACAATCACATCATGAATTTACCTAAACGCTCTATATATTGCACTGATATTTTTCTTATTTAAATGATGGCCAATTTTATCCATAACCCCGTGGATGTAGTGTAATGCTGCCATGGGTCCGTCTGTTTGTCTTCTGGCTTCAACTTCCGGGGCTGGAGCATAGGGTGCTGATCGAGGTTCAAGCCTTGTGGTGGCCTTATTGATGACGTAAAGGCTATGGTCGTTGGCCAGAAAAGTCTACTTCAAACATTCTTTTTCAGTGGATATGATCGCTACGTCACTGACTATGGAAGCACCGATGATTAAAGTTTTTAAAATTCCACATTTCACTGCTTGATGGTGATGAGAGGCTGCATGCAAATACCGATTCGTGTACGTGGGCTTGCGATAAACTCAGTGGCCTAGGGAGCCATCTTCCTTCCACTTCATGGTATCGTCCATAAAAGGAATTTTTTTGTCCACCTCAACTTCAGCGGTGAACTTAATTTTGTCATGGACTCTACTTAAGTATTGGAAAAAAGCTTGGAGGGATTCTCATCCATGAGGCCAGATAACACATGTGTCGTCCACGTAACACAGCCATAAAGAAGGTATCAGATCCTAATTGACCACTTCAGCGTCAAACGCCTACATAAACACATCGGCCACAATTGGAGACAGTGGGCAACCCATTGCTGCTCCCTCATTCTGTTGCAAGCAGTCACCATTCTATTGAAAGAAGGTAGTAGTAAGACAGAATTCAGTTAGTGATGCCCATTCTTCCAGCAGACTGAGATTTTCTAGTCATTCCCTGATAATATTGATGGCTACATCAATTGGCACGTTTGTAAACAGTGATGTGATGTTCAAGCTAACTAGTAAGTCGTCGTCTTCCAGACACCTGTCCTTGAGCCTGTTTTATAAAATCAGAAGAATTCCAAATTGTAAAAGTATAGTTAGTCAGTCAGATTCATTAGCTTATCCGCCAGATATCTTGTCAGCAGATGTGTCAGAGACTGAAATGTGCTGACAATTGGTCGTAAAGGGACACCAACTTTGTGTATTTTGAGCAGGCAGTACAGTCGTGGCATCAGGTGATCGGACGTAGTTAATTTTCTTTTGACCTCCGGTTCGATTGAGGTTGCTTCCCATCTTTTAGTTGCAACATTACGTCGAATCTTCTGTAAAGGGTTCGTTGGCAGCTTTCCATACTTTCCATCTTGCAATGATGCCTTATCTTTCAGTGGTATTCTTCTGCATACACTATGACTGAAGAATTTCCTTTGTCAGTGGCTAGCACCACAATGTTTTCTCTCTCTCTCTCATTCAACGCAAGGCGTTTCTTTCCCCCTCGAGTGAGGTTCTGCAGAGGTGTTTTGGAAATGGTATCTTTGTTGGTGCTATAGCGAAATTCAGTCCTTTGGCAAGAACCGAGTTGGTATCAGTGTCTATTGGCCCGTTTGTCAGGTGAATACACACTTTTTAACAGATTCTCTTCTGTTTTTGGGTGTTGCTTTTCTTCTAGCCTGGAGAATTTCACCAGTTGTCTAATCTTAGTATTTTCAAATGTGTCATGGGGCCGATTCCACAATAATTTGTCCAGCAAGTTCCAATCATTGACGTTTAATGTTTTACTAAGGAACAAGTGGAGGCTAAGAATTCTTACTTACATCGCTGCCAGTTCACTCCGCATGTAATAGAATGCGTTCACAGAGAAGTGGCTTGCTACTTCTCTTCAAAATTCAACGGGTGGTAGACGTAGTGATGTGGTGCGTGATGTTGAGAAAGCCTGAAATAATGTCTTTATCTCGGCAAAAGCACAGGAAAGCTAGAAGACAAAACCTATTATTTCTCTCCTGTCAGAGCAAACCGAATTGTCTGGTAAGTTTGAAGACATTCTCCCCGTAGAGATTCATCAAGTGGGTGTGCAGACTTCCGCGGTTGTTGTCGATGTTATCTTGGTTGTCCGGATAACCAAGATAACATCGACAACAACTGCAGAAGTCTGCACACCCACTTGATGAATCTCTACGGGAAGAATAT
Organism: Vandiemenella viatica; assembly: GCA_031002005.1. NCBI lineage: Eukaryota > Metazoa > Arthropoda > Insecta > Orthoptera > Morabidae > Vandiemenella > Vandiemenella viatica. The sequence continues at coordinate 116,558,178 of JARYHS010013630.1, read as the reverse complement.
CTTCAAACTTACCATACAATTTGCATCGCTCCAACAGAAGAGAAATAATAGGCTGTGTCATCTATCTTTCCTGTGCCATTGCCGAGAAAAATACATCATTCCAGGCATTCTGAACATCAGGTACCACTTCACGATGTCTACTGCCTGTCGAATTTTGAAGAGAATTAGCAAGGCACTTCTCTGTGAACGCATTCTACTACATGCAGAGTGAATTGGCAGCGACGGAAGTAAGAATTGTTAGCCTCCATTTGTTCCTTAGTAAAAAATGAAACTTCGATGATAGGAACTTGCTGGACAAATTATCGTGGAATCATGCCCATGATGCATTTGAAAAAGTAAGAATAGACAACAGGTTAAATTCTCCAGACTAGAAGACAAGCAACACTCAGAAACAGAGGTTTTTTTTTTTTTTTTTTTTTTTAAACTGCTTTACGCCTCTCAACAGCGAGGTCTTTAGAGGCGGGAAAGGATGGGGGGCAAGGATGGGGGCAAGGAACGGGAAGGAATTCGGCCATGGCCTTTTGAAGGAAGCATCCCGGCATTTGCCTGGAGTGATTTGGGAAACCATGGAAAACCCAAATCTGGATGCCCGGACGGGGATTCGAACCGCCGTCCTCCTGAATGCAAAGCGAGAATGCTAACCGTTACACTGCCACATTCGGTGGAAACAGAGGAGAATCTGTTAAAAAAGATGTGTGGTCAAGTTCACAAATGAGACGATTGACGCCGATACCAACTTGGTTCTTGACAAAGGACCGAATTTCGCTATAGCGCCAGGAAAATTACCAGTGGATGAAGTCATTGCTGAGGTGGAATCTTCAATTTCTTCTCTTTCACCAGATGATGCTCTAGAGATTCGCAGTGAATTAGCGAAGATATTATCGATTCCTAAACCACCAATGCAGAAACTCACTCGAGGGGAAAGAAATGCCTTGTGTCAAACGAGAGAGAGTGAAGACATTGTGGTGTTACCCGCTGACAAAGGAAATTCTGGAGTCATAATGTATGCAGAAGAATATCACTGAAAGGTAGGGCATCATTGTAAGATGGAAAGTATGGAAAGCTGCCAACGAACTCTTTACAGAAGATTCGACGTAATGTTGCAACTAAAAGATGGGAAAGCAACCTCAATCGAACTGGAGGCCAAAAGAAAATTAGCTACGTCCGATCACCTGATGCCACGACTGTACTGCCTGCTCAAAATACACAAAGTTGGTGTCCCTTTAAGACCAATTGTCAGCACATTTCAGTCTCTGACACATCTGATGACAAGATATCTGGCGGATAAGCTAATGAATCTGACTATACTTTTACAATTCGGAATTCTTCTGATTTTATAAACAGGCTCAAGGACAGGCGTCTGGAAGACAACGAATTACTAGTTAGCTTGAACATCACATCACTGTTTAAAAACGTGTCAATTGATGTAGCCATCAATATTATCAGGGAATGACTAGAAAATCTCAGTCTGCTGGAAGAATGGGCGTCACTAACTGAATTCTGTCTTACTACTACCTTCTTTCAATAGAATGGTGACTGCTTGCAACAGAATGAGGGAGCAGCAATGGGTTGCCCACTGTCTCCAATTGTGGCCGATGTGTTTATGTAGGCGTTTGACGCTGAAGTGGTCAATTAGGATCTGATACCTTCTTTATGGCTGTGTTACGTGGACGACACATGTGTTATCTGGCCTCATGGATGAGAATCCCTCCAAGCTTTTTTCCAACACTTAAGTAGAGTCCATGACAAAATTAAGTTCACCGCTGAAGTTGAGGTGGACAAAAAAATTCCTTTTATGGACGATACCATGAAGTGGAAGGAAGATGGCTCCCTAGGCCACTGAGTTTATCGCAAGCCCACGTACACGAATCGGTATTTGCATGCAGCCTCTCATCACCATCAAGCAGTGAAATGTGGAATTTTAAAAACTTTAATCATCGGTGCTTCCATAGTCAGTGACGTAGCGATCATATCCACTGAAAAAGAATGTTTGAAGTAGACTTTTCTGGCCAACGACCATAGCCTTTACGTCATCAATAAGGCCACCACAAGGCTTGAACCTCGATCAGCACCCTATGCTCCAGCCCCGGAAGTTGAAGCCAGAAGACAAACAGACGGACCCATGGCAACATTACACTACATCCACGGGGTTATGGATAAAATTGGCCATCATTTAAATAAGAAAAATATCAGTGCAATATACAGAGCGTTTAGGTAAATTCATGATGTGCTTGTAAAGTTTAAAGACCAGATGGAGAAATTGCAGACAGCGGGCATATACCAAATATCCAGTAGCTGTGGCCAAGCGTATAGCGGCGAGACTGGACGGAAAGTCAAGGAAAGGCTGTGTGAACACATAAGACATCTTAAAAATAACAACGTCAGCAAATCAGCTGTAGCACAACATTCTGCTGACAGTGGACACACAATTTTATTCAGTGACACTAGTGTACTGGTTCTGGAAAGCAGATGGTGACCCAGGCGTGTCAGAGATACGTTGGAAATCAAAAAATGACCAGACAATATGAACGCGGGTGGCGGGCTACAACTTGAAAAGATATGGTCATGCTTGATTAGGAAAACGCAAGACGCAGGCTCCATCGGACCAGCCATGCTGGCAGCGGTAGCTTGAGTGACGTCACTCCGAATGGTTTTCAGTGATGAAACAAGTGCTGCAGTGATGGAACAAATGACAGGAGCAAGTACTTTGTGTTTTTCATTCTAATGCAAAAACTGAAAAAGGAGACATTCAAGCTCAACAGACAAAAGAAGATGCAGCTGGATTGATTGTTGACACAGCTATTTCCCAAGCAGTAAAATCCGACAGTGTGATAACTGTGAGTATATTTGCTTTCTCGCTCTGCTAATGAGCCTTGGTAACACGAGAAGTTTTACTTCCATAAAACAGGGAAAGGCAAGGAGGCAGGTTTATGGTACTCAACCACTTCTTTCAAGTTTGAACCCACCTGTATCTTCATCATTCATGCATTTACAGGAAGTGTTACAATATCAGTATTTTTGGCCATGGGAAAGAAAAATTCTGCTTTCTCATTCAGTACCAACCAGATCTGAAAGTAAAATTCATGCTAACATCTCAGAGCTCTTAGCATCCAGAGACTAGCAACTAGAGAACACGCAGGAGAACAGCTCATCGTGGAACGGTATGAAAAGATTGCTTGTGGAACATTGGAGGACTCAGAAAAGAAATGTTTATGAAATCTGCCCAAAAAAATGCATTAAAGCTAGCACAGTTGCCACCAAAATCAGATGCGGCAATGTTTCATTCAATACGCAAGCACTATCAAGTGTAAGCACTGCTGGGTCAACAAACTTACCCTTTGCTACAGGATGAAGGAGAAGCTCATCCTGCCTTATTCCAGTTAAAATAATAAAAGAAGGTGAACCCGAGTTTACTCGGGAGGTTGTATCATGACCCTGCAAGAAGCTTTGTACTCTGTCTCGTGAAAACATTCCTGAGACTTATGTAGATGAAGGATAGGCAGCATTCTTCGACCTAGAAACTGCTCCTGATGGAATAGATGAATAGGACAAAATTCTAGGTGAGGCCATTGATAAGCAGGGATGATACAAATGGGAAAAATTTAATTATATCCAATTTCTACCTTATTACGGATTTATTATGACTTAATAACTTTGTGCAATAACATTATTCATTCATTTCCGCTCTATTATCATCAGTACCTAGAACGGTCTGGTAGCTCAGTGGTTAAGGGGTCTGACTGGAGATCAAAATTCCGTTCTCATCTGTGATTTTCGAAGGCCATTAAACTGACCTTCTGCTCTGCCACAGCTTGCTGTGTAATACAAAGTAGGCCAAAACGCTTCTGTCGTTCGAATTCCACATTAATCTGTAGGTTCCCTATACCTGGTACTATTACCTGGTTAGGTTAGATAGCCACAAAGGTTCACATTCTGCGGCAAATCGAAAACACTGTTACCTGGCAGCTGAACAATCCTTCAGGATCTCCCGGCCAACAATGCCATATGATTACTGAATTGGCCATCAGTAGTCATAGTATATATATATTTCATACAGAATTACATATATATCAATTATATATACAGGGGTTCCAGGTCATTTTGAGCGTAAAAGTAGGTAAAAACCCAACTTTTCGGAAAAGTGTGAAATTTTGATAATTTTTGAAGATCTGTGGGTAGCTTAATTTTGTGTTTATAAAAAGCATTGTACTGTGAAACTTGCAGGAAATTTTGTCCTCTTTCAAACTGGAAACAAAATATTTCTTGATAGGACTGATCAGGAAGGAATTACAGACGAAAAACTGAAAAAAGTACCAAAATGTTGACTTTTTTGGCAGAAAATTGTGCCAAGGGAGTCGGAGGTTGAAAACTTGGTTTCTGCATACTCATATCAATATATACAAGATAAGAAAAAAAAACCTTCTATGTTATATAATACAATGTAAAACTACCCCGTTAATGGACATGAAAACAGAAATGTGCTCACATATGCACCTTGAATCATTAAATTCCGATAGATGTAATTATGAATTATCACAAGCTCTTCAATGTTAAAAAAGAATCATCTCTTAATAGTTGTTTCTAATCATACCGCTCCATAGCTTCCAACTTCAGAGCTTGCAGGCGCCGAACTCGCAAACTTGTTGGAAATTCTGCAGCCAGAGCTTGCAGACATCTATCAGCCACATCCAATCGGTTGCAGTCCAAGGCTGCTATACAGACCTGCTCCAGCACTAGTAACCCTAAAAAACATATTAATATACTGAACACTTGAGAATTAGTAACGAAAAGGATAATCAAAAACTAATCCTGAACAAACAAAAAATATTTTGACAGTTTGTGACTGATTAAGAGGAAAAAACAACAAGTCACAAATCGATTGAGTACAGAATGATTGGAAACCCATATACTTGCCAAAATACCTCAATGCTCCAATAAATACTAGAAAAACCATCCATTAATACTTTTACAATTGTTTTCATATCATCATATAAAATAAAACAAATCCAGTTTTTCAATAATTCAGCTGCTAGATATCACTGTCCCCACAACAGCAATAATTTCAAGACTAATTAATGAAAAAGGCAGTAAATAAATCAGCCGTTTCTTCAAACCGACAAAATTAATATACATTTCAGCCTTAAATAATACCTTTTTCTCTCAGTTGCCTTTTCTCTCTCTCTCTGTTTCAGGCTTTATCTAACATATAAAAATCAATGTCTGTCTGTCTGTCCTCTATGCGCTACTTAACAGTTCGTCCGATTATGGTAAAACGTTGGTGAGTTGACGAGTGCGTGTCCGGGGTGGTTCCTAAGAAATAAAATTTCCAAAAACTACCCCCTCTTCCCATAACACCCCATAATTTTAAAAAAACCTTCAGATTTTATCCGATTTTGATGAAAATTTGAACACATATACTTTAAAACAAACAGAAAAATACTGCCTACATTTGGTTTCCAAAAACGCATCCCCTTTCCCTCTTCCCACCCCCCTAACTTTTACACAAACCCA
>JARYHS010013630.1:116498815-116551667 GCA_031002005.1 Vandiemenella viatica | reverse complement strand
GTATACATATGGTTTAAAATACAAACCCCTCTTCCCTCTTACATCCCTTAAATTTTTGCGAATGTCTCTTATATAAAGCTAGATTTGTAACCCGATTTTTAAGTAACTTTGCTTACGTGTATTTTAAAACAAACAGAAAAATAATGTCTTTGCCAAAGTCCATCCCTCTCCCCTTTTACCACCTCCCCTCTGAATTTCCAACGATTTTTATTGAAACCCACACGTTTTATCCGATTACTGTGAAACCTTTGTGAGTTGTCGAGTGCGCGTCAGAGAAGGTTCCTAAGCAATAAAAATTTAAAAAAACCACTCCCTCCAGCACATTATAACCCTTAATTTAAAAATACCCAGATTTAATCATATTTAGGCCAAAATTTGCACACGTATACTTTAAAAACGAATTGAAAAGTACTGGCTACATATAATTTCACCCCCTCATCCCCTTCGCGTCTCCCTAATTTAGACAAACGCACATCTTTTATCCGATTTTGTTGGAATTTGCACAGGTATACTATAAAATATATAGAAACATACTGCCTAAATATGGTTTCCAAAAATACAAATCACCTTAATTTTTGCCAGTGTAACTGGAATTACCAAAAACATTGCATATCCAAGACCATTGCAATAAACTAGAAATTGAATGAAACAGTAATTACAATTTATACATAAATATCTAATCTTTACTAAATACAAACGTTCAAATGTATTCATTTAATCTACCTCAAGTCTAGCAATAGCGAAGCATTGCCGGGTCAGCTATATTTATATAAAAATGCAAGTCTGTCTGTTTGTCCTCTATGCACTCCTAAAACATTTGTCCGATTACGGTGAAACTTTGGTGAGTTGTCGAGTGCGCGTCCGGGATGGTTCCTAAGGAATAAAATTTCAACAAAAAAAAAACCACCCCCTCTTTCCCATAACTACAATGGAGTGGCAACTACCCAGTCGATCACTCGATTTGTTGTCCCCTGGACGTGCGCCCGCGAGCAGTGCACGCCCGCTTACGGTCGGCCTGCTAGAAACAATGTATAAAAACAGCATTCAAGACGAACAGTACCTTAAAGGAGCATTTAAATACTAAAACTGAAACTGCCTCCAACGGCAATCATGAATTTATTAATCAACCAACAAACAATGTAAAGCAACATAAATAGATCAAATGAGGAATTTTATCACAAAGTACAAGGACCAATTAGAACCACAACACTCAACATACACTGCACACTTACGAGACAATAACCACAACCCCACCAATATCAAAACACTAAAAATAAACAACCACAGCAAACAGTTATTTACATCTCAAGAAAGTTGTCACATACACAAGGCCAAAAAGCATTGAAAAAATGGTGCTTGATCAATACACTAATTTAAGCAACACACAGAAAGCTTTCTACATTAGAACACACATGTAATAAAACGAGTAAGACATAGTAAGCCTCCACCATCGTAATTTTAAAAAAGATAGAGGAAAAAACCCACAGTGTGGTATTAAATAACACTCACACAAAAAGTTTGATGATCGCAATATAAAGTGTAATCCAGGAATGTCATTAAACAGATAAGTTAGAATGTTGAGAAACAAAATCTGCGCTAATGATTGTGTAATGAATATTGTACATATGGAGTCTAAGAAGAATGGATTTGTATAAAAATAGAGAATGTATATAGATATTGTAATTTTGCACAGTAACAGTATGTAAATATTTACAGACTTTGATGATGACTCTCCAATCAAAATATGTGTAAAAATAAAAATTCATTCAAAAAGAGTTGTTACCAAGCTGACTGTAGTTTAAAAACATTTAAAAAGCAAATAAGAAAAAGTGGACAGCAATCAATTTGTTAGGCATTAAATAGAGTCCAGACACATTGTACAAAGATTAATTATGGTTGGAAGATTAATCAACCAAATTGTACATAGAAGATTAATTACAATCCAGTTTTTCCTAACCCTCAAATCTTTCAATTGTATCACATAGCAAGGATATAATTATATCATATGATGAGATTCTACCTCCCCAAGATCCTCCTCACCCTTCCCAGTAGTTGCTTCAGTTGAATCACTAACCTCGACCAACTGCTGGTCCATCAAATACAATCTCTAAACTTATTAAGACAGTCCAAGAGTCCTTCCCTTGCTGCAGATCACACAGTAAAACATGCAATGTGCGTCTATCGGTCAGCACTTTCACCAAACACAGTACCAAAAAGAACTTTCCCTCAACAGGGTGAGGCACCCGTGAAGCTTTTTATGTCATTCAGCAACTAACTTGCAACAAATTTATTGTTTTATACTTAGGCCTGACTACCAATCAATTACCCACCAGTATCAATGGTTACAAACAAATAGTATTCACTTCAAATCATGACCATACTTTTGCAGCAAGCCACCACACACAACTGTAATTATTGCAACTCGTTTCACAGTTTGTGCTTTCACAGTAATCTCTGTTAGCAGCAGTTCCTCAGAACTTAAAAGGTATGATCTTTGCTAATAGTACAGACTAACTAAACAAAATGCAATGTCATTTTTGAAATAATCAACAGAATTCTTTTAAAATTTACCTAATTGTAAAGGTCATCATTCAGATTCTAAAAAAATGTCGAAGTGGAAACTACAAATTAATCTAGAAAAAGCTGTACTCCAAATATAATCATAATAGGCTATTTGACAGTATTAAAAAAATATTATAAATTGAACTCATTCTCGTAGATTAATGCTTCAGCAAGCTAATTTTTTCAATTTTGAAAAGAAAAGTGGATTATTTTAAATATAAAGCGAAATAAATATTATACTTTTCTTACCTCTGGTCACATGACAGAAAACTCTCTAGGATAGGTGGTCGCTTGAGTGACGTCACACGTCTGTAAACGCTGTGGCTGGGAAAGGAGCGTTTCCTATTATGCAAGTTATCAACTATTTTTATTCTTTGTTGCTGGTCATTTCTTGTTATTAATGAAATTTCATTTTGAATACAAAATCGAGAACAATTTGTAAAATCCTACAGCGGCAAAATATCGTAAATAGACGCCTTATTTGTGGGGCTTGGCTATAGAAAAAAACCTGAATTTTATTCTGCTGAGCTCAAAAATGTAACAGCTTCAATTTGAGACTCATTTATATTTCAATTGAAAGTTAGAGATTGATTGTAGTGCGTTAGCAAACCACACGTCGAAAAATTCTGTACACAAAATTTGTGCAGTGAAAATAAGAAAAAGTTGTATGGGTGTCGCAAATATGCGCAAACAAATGAAGGTATTTCTAGTAGCTAATAAGCAGTTCTTTCAAATAAATATAGCAAGAGACTGATATAATGTGGTATAATGAACTAAAATGCAACATGGAATTGGCTCAGTAGTTTTTTCTATTTTAATTAAAAATAATCTCACTCTGTTTTAATTATGCTAATGTATCACGGAAAAAACATGCGTAAACTTACCTTGAGGATCGCCAAAAGCAACAGAAACACACAAGTCACTACTAACACACAGAAACACAGCGTAATCATCGACCAAGCTAAGTCAAGTGGCGCAGCCGACTGGAGCGCTTGATCGGTGGATCACATGAAGCCCATTGTTCAAACTATTTTTTCTATTGTAATCTTGGTTGTCCGGGTTGAACCGCGTCAATTTGTTGAAACGTAATGTTTCGGCCATCATTTTGTGGCCTTCTTCAGAGTACTCAACAAATTGACGCGGTTCAACCCGGACAACCAAGATTACATTGACAACGACCGCGGAAGTCTGCGCACCTATTTTTTCTATTGTTAGGAGTGAACTCGTGGAAAATAAACCTTTGTTCCGAGTAGTATGGTTTATATACTTTGAATATAAATAACTATTTTGCCTGCATAGACTATTATCAAAACTGACTTTTGTCCCTCTAGATTTAGAAAATATCACACTGTGCGGCGTCCTCCCGAATGCGAGGCGTTAACCGCTCGCTCACCATGCTCGGAACAACTGGATGTTGTGGGCCATTTTTCTTAATTGCAGATTAAGGCTTATAGATAAATGATATTTTTTTGTCAATAAAACTGAATTTGTTTGTTTATTCATTTACCTACCTCGTTTCACTTCATCTCACACGAAGAAACTGTGAAGTGTTGGCTATTAACATAAAGAGAAGCAATTAAGAAGTAGTGTCCTGATAGTTGTGTGATTGAAGAGTGATGATGGAATTCAGAACGTCCTACGTTCGAACCTTGGTTGGGATAATATTTTTTGAGTGCATTTTTTCCATTTTTGTTTGCTGTTTTTTTGCACTACTATGTTTTTATTCGAAGAATTCATAATAGTTGCTAAGCGTAATACAAGCGTTTGAAACAAATTGCTACCATACATGAAAACTTTAAATTTTTAAACTTACCAGAAAGAATATCATGCAAAAAATACAGGTGCACGGCGGCGAATAATGGAATTTATTTTAGAAGTGACACCACTTGTAGAAATCTCGCAACAGTTCCGGAACACGTTGTGTCCTTTTTGTTGGAATTTTTACCTGATGATACAACTGCAGGTTACCTTCCTGACATAACTGCATCTATTAAGCGGTATTTACTTTTAATATGCAAGTAATTTAAAAAACAAACAAAAAAAAACCTGTTTATGGTGTGCAAGTAACGTCCAATTTCCTTTTTGAAATCTTCTTTGGTTGTTTCAAACTGTTGTAATTCGCTTGTTATCCAAAAAGTTGTGAAGACTTCAGAAAAAAAGAGAAAAATTAAATTGATGTTTTGGTGGGTTTTTCGGAAAAAATGATTATGCGATGCAACCAACAGCAACTAGTATCCAAAAAAATGACAAATGAAAATAAATTGAACATATTCCGAAGCTAGGATCGAACCTTAGGACCCTAACCCTAATAATTCTCGCCTTCAACAACGTATTACATTTAACTCTACGAAATCGCGGTGTAAATGAGCTTCACAGAAAATCGTAGATGGGTGCAGGATAGGGGGAAGTTGGGTGTGTAGGGAAATTCCCATCGGAGCGTTTGCTCCAATGCAATTAAATTAAAATTTAAAATGAATTAGTTTTAATAACATAAAGTTAGAAAAGGCATCAGCTGTATGGGGCATTGGTTGAAATATGGTAAGCGACTTTGTCGCAATATCAAATTGAAGTTGTGCCATTTTTAAGTTCCACAGAATAAAACTCAGTGGTTGTTTCTATAGCAAGCCCCACAAATAAGGCGTCTTTTTTCAATATTTTTCCGCTGTAGGCTTTTACAAATTGTTTTCGATTTTATATTCAAACCGAACTTTCATTAATAACAAGAAGTAATGAGCAACAAACAATAAAAATAATTGAAAACTTGGGTAATAGGAAACGCTCCATTCCCAGCGGCAGCGTTTACAGACGTGTGACGTCATGACTGTCAATGCACGCGCCAGGCAGCGAATGAGCGTTTTGGCGGGCTTTTAAATTCTTTAAATTTTAACTTTGAATTTTACGCAAAATAATGCACTGCCGTCAAAAAATCTCTTCACTCGGTGAATAACGTGTACCAATAAATAATTTAAAACCATTTTCAAGAAGTAGTCAAATACCCAATTCATAATAGTGAAATCTTACGTTCATCGCCCAGTTTTTTAACTTTCTTCAGCAGGACAGACTCCCACAAATCAACTATTTCTCTGCTCTTCCTTTCATTGTCATCCCTCCACTGCCGAAACAAATCACGAACCTCTACAAAACAAAATAAAACACATAATCATTAGAAAAATTTTTGAGTTCAGTGAAATGTTTTTTACATTGTCAATTATTGTGTTAGTAAAACTTTTATATAAAATTCTGCAACATTTATGTGTGGTCTATGTATAATTTCATTCTTGCCATAGTTCTGAGAGTAAAATGTATGATGAATACTTCAACATATTAAGCTGCAGCTCATCACTTATGGAAAAATCTTTCTAACTAGTTAATGAAGGTATGTGCATATGGCATTTTTAGTCAGGAAAGCCCTAAGGATTGTTCAGCCATCAAGTAACAGTGTTTTCATCTGTTATGCATTCTGCCTTTGTTATGGCACGGCCTATAATTTAACGTGAAACCTGGACACTGGAATTCCCTAGTGTACTCACACAAACAAAGCAAAGCTGGTAAAAATTCCTGGCATAATTGAGATTTGAAACTGAAATCCCGGGCTACAACAAGTGAAACACTGATCCTACAATTCTATGTCAGGACACAAAGTCAAGTTTCAGAAACTGAATAACCTAAGGGTTAGATCAATATACACTGATCAGGCAGAACATTATGACCACCCATCTAATAACTGGTATGTCCACCTTTGGCACTGATAACAGCGGCGATGCATCTAGGCATGGAAGCAACGAGGCCTTAGTAGATCACTGGAAGGAGTAAGCTCCACATCTGCACACACAAGTCACCTAATTGCCGTAAATTTTGGGGATGGGGGCGATAAGCTCAGACGCAATATTCAATCACATCCCAGAGGTGTTCGATAAGGTTCAGATCTGGAAAGTTGGGGCACCAGCAAATCAATTGCAACTTGCCACTGTGTTCATCGAACCACTCCATCACACTCCTAGCCTTGTGACATGGCGCAATTTCTTGTTGAAAAATGCCACTGCCGTTGGAAAACGTGGTCATCATGAAGGGATGTATGTGGTCCGCAACCAGTGTACGATACTTATTGACTGTCATGGTGCATTGCACGGGCTCCACTGAACCCATGTGAATGTACCCCAGAGCATAATTGAGCCGCCGCCAGTTTGTTTCCGTCCAACAGTACAGGTGACAAGAAGCTGTTCCCTGAGAAAATTACAGATTCACACCCTCCCATTGGCATGATGAAGGAGGTAGCAGGATTCATCAGATCATGCAATGCTCTGCCACTGCGCCAACGTCCAGTGATGATGGTGACGTGCCCATTTCAGTCATAGTGTCCAATGTCGTGGTGTTAACATTGGAACATGCATGGGTCGTCAGCTGTGGAGGCTCATCGTTAGGAGTGTTCGGTGCTCTGTGTGTTCAAACACACTTGTTCTCTCCCCAGCATTAATGTCTGAGGTTAGTTCCGCCACAGTTCGCCGCCTGTTATGTTTTACCAGTCTGTGCAGCCTACAACATCCAACATCTGTAATGAGGGGTTGCCAAGCCACTTGCATGAAATTATTTATCTTTATGTTGGTGTTTTCAAGCTGTTTACTTCATTCAAAGCTCTTTAGAAAGTATTTAAATAAATTTTTAATAATTTTATATCAGTTTGGTGAAGTTTCTTTTTATAATGAACAGTGTGTTGAGTAATGAATTAACAATGTTTGGATAGTAAAGGAACCAGAACTGCGGAAGTTGAAACGCGTGGTGCTTCTTGAACATTCGTTGGTTGATAAATACTGCCACATTTAGTGCAACTAGTTTCTTGGAATCATTATTAATGCATCACATGCATATAGTGATTTTCATCATGTAACTTAACACAGCTCATTCTGTCACCACCTGTTTTATTCAAGATATTAACTAAATTTTTAACTAATTTATTTTTACTTTGGATATGAAGTTTCGATAGATGTGGATCTACTAAGTTACTAAAATGTTTGACTAGTAATTTTCAGTACTTAAGTGAACCTGCCTCACTTAATATCAGCATGGCTCAAGAGGCTTTGGTGGAAGTGAAAACTACATGACAACTGAATCAACAATAGAATTAGATGTAAAACAACTAGTGAGCTTCTATCACACTTTCACATGTCGCTAAGGCAGAAGTTAATGTGACAGATCTGTTACAAAGCTGTTTGCATGGTCAATGATTTCTGCAGCCTCAAACTTTACTTTGTACCCCAACATTTCAAAGTGATTAACCATAAAAGATTTTTCTACAGTTATTAGACAACAGTATTATCATGTTGAAACTGTTTGTCCAATGTATACGATTAGGTTTTTAAAGCTCGTTAACATGGGATCAACAGGGCCAGAAGAGGTAATGAACAGAAAGAAATTAAGCCAAGAGTTTTTGAAGAAAGTTTGTAGCATTTGCCCGAAGTTATTTCGGGAAAGCAAAAATGAAATCTGGATGGCCAAACCAAGTATCAAACCAGTATCTTCCAAATGCAAGGCATCATATTAAATGTTAAATTACCAGGGTTGGCATGACAGTAGTGATGCATATATCCATTGTTGAATTTCTGATGCTACGTTCCTGTCAGAGCAGTCACTGTACTCCACAATCAGGTTATTTCAGGCTTTGAAAATCTAAGAGCTATCACTCCTGGATGTTCTTTTATTGTAAAATGTATAGAAATTTGGGACACTGTGAGCATTGAAAACTGACGCAACATTTTACTTAAAAGGTTTCAGCTAATCATATCCTATATATTAAAAGAGGTGTTTTAAGAACACAATTTCATACACGAAGACCATTTTGGATGTTCGATATCTTGATCAAGTTGTTGCTGTTTTGGGTTTTAATGTCATAGTCATTAGCGCCCAGACCAAAATTTAATATTGTTCCATAGCTTAAAATAGAGTGAATTACTGTCGGTTTGACCGAGTTTGAATAGTTTGGCCACAAGTGCATAGAATAATGTAGAATTTTAAAACAATGGCTGTAAAGAGGCCATACAGACTTAAAAACTCACAAACATTAGATCAGCAAGATGTCGGACTGGCAGTAAAAAGGCCAGCCAAATCGCAGAAAGCAAAATAACCAATATGTAAATAAATAAAACCACAAGTGGTAAATCAACTGGTGGGACCTGTGGCTATAAAGAGGCCACTATACTATTTTAAAATCAACGCCTATCTGCCCAAGATTTTTTTTGCTGTCGTCAGTCTTTCCACTGGTTTGATGCAATCCTCCATCCACTCCTATCCTGTGCTAACCTCTTCATTTCTACAAAACCATTACAGCCCACGTCCTCAATTATCTGTTTCATATATTCTAATCTGTCTTCCTCTACAGTTCTTACCTTCAACTGTTCCCTCCACTAACAAATTAACCAAATCAGCATGTCTCAAAATATGACCTACCAGCCTGTCTCTTCTTTCTGTAAGCTTCTTCCACAAACTTCTTTTCTCACCCATCATTTCTAAAACTCGTTCATTTCTTACTTTGTCTGTCCACTTAATTTTCAGCATTCTTCTGTAGCACCACATTTCAAATGCTTCAATTTTCTTTATTTCCGGTATTCCTAAAGTCCATGTTTCGCTACCATAAAGTGCTATGCTTCACACAAAGTTTTAAAAAGGTCTTTCTCATTCCTAGATCAATATTTGGAACTAAAAGATTTCTCTTTTTCATGACGGATCTTTTTGCTAGCGCTATTCTACTTTTAACATCATTCCTGCTTCGGCCATCGGTTGTTTTACTTCCCAAGTAACAGAATTCACTTACTTCACCTATTGAATTCGATCCTATTTTTAAATTTAATCTACTAGTATTGGTATCATTTCTGCTACATTTCATCACTTTTGTCTTGCTTTGATTTAAATTCAGTCCAAAATTTCCTTCAGTATTTTGTTCATGCCATTCAGTAGCTTCTCAATATCCTCAGCCCTCTCTGCTAACAAGCTAATCAGCAAATCTTAGCATACCGATTTTTTCTCCCTGAAAACTTATGCCACATTGCTTCTTCTACATACAAGTTGAATATTAAGGGGGATAGACTACAACCTTGTCTCACACCCTTTTTAACTGATGCATGTCTCTCTTGATTCACTACTTTTATTATAGCCACTTGATTCTTATATAGTTTATAGAGTATTCTTCTATCTCGGTACTTTAGACCTGACTTCTTTAAAATTTTGAACATCTTGACCCACCTAACATTATCAAAAGCTTTTTCTAAATCAACAAATGCCATAAAAGTATCTTTGTTTTTCTTGATCCACCATTCAAGTATTAATCTTAAAGACAGAATTGCTTCCTTGTACCGCGATTTTTCCTAAACCCAAACCGATCTTCACCTACTATCTCTAATACTACCCTTTACATCCTTCTGTATATTATTCTGGTCAGTAATTTTAAAGCATGTGTTGTTAGACTAATGGTGCGATAATTCTCACATTTGTCGGCTTGTGCTTTCTTTGGAAGTATGAAGAAGATATTTTTTTAAAAATCAATTGGAATTTCTCCCATTTCATAACATTTTGATATCAGCTTGAATAATCTTTCGATTCATTCCTCTCTTAGGGATTTAAGAAGTTCTGCAAGGATCTCTCAATTCCAACTGCCTTGTTTGCTTTCAACTCATTCAGAGCTTTATTAAGTCATCAATGTCGACATTGCATTCCTTTTCCATTACACTATTGTTCAAGTCGTCCCCAACATACAGTTTCTTAATGTATTCTTTCCATCAGTTATCTCTATCTTCTGAGCACAAAGAGGTTTCCCATCGGCAGCTTTAATGTTCATACCTCTTTTCTTCATTTCTCCAAAATTCTGTTTGATCTTTGTATACGCAACATCTACTTTACTTATGACCATTTCCTTTCTACTTCTTCACACATTTCTTGTAGCAATTTTTCTTTTGCTATTTTGCATTTCCTATTTATTTGATTTCTAAACTGCCTGTACTGCTCATCCTGAGCATTTTTGTACCTTCTCCCCTGTTCCATCAGCTCCAAAATTTCTTCTGTGATCCAAGGTTTTCGGGCAGCTTGTTCCCTAAAGCCTAATGTTTCTTTACCAGTTTTCATTATTTCAGTCTTTAATGCATTCCATTCATCCTCGGTTGAGCTCCTTTCAGAGTTACTTCTTAGACCTAAGTCTACCATTTCTGCAAATTTTTCTCTTGTGCTAGATTGTTTCAGTTTATTCACTTCCAGTCTATTCTGCTTATACTGCTTCCTTATTCGCTTGAATTTCAGCCTGCACTTCATTACTATTAAATTATGGTCCGAGTCTATGTCTGCTCCTTGGTACGCTTTACAGTCTAGAACTTGATTCCTGAATCTCTGTTTGACCATGATATAATCTAGCTGATACCTGCCTGTATCCCCAGGACGTTTCCAGGTGTATATTCTTCTTGCATGGTTCTTAAACAGTGTGTTTGCCATTACTAGCTTATATCTTTCACAAAATTCTAGCAACCTGCTTCCTCGCTCATTTCTTTCTCCTACACCAAAACTTCCTACAGTATTACCCTCTTTTCCTTCTCAAACTATTGCATTTCAATCACCCATAATTATTAGATTTTCCTCCCCCTTCACACATTGGATTAATTGTTCAATTTCGATGTATATTTTTTATATTTCTTCGTCATCTTCCTGTGATGTTGGCATGTACCATTGTACTAACGTGGTTGGACTGTTCTTTGTTTCTAACCTCATCAAAATAATCCTGTCACTCAACTGTTCATAATAACTCACCCGTTTCCCATCTTTCTTGTTCATTACAAATCCTACACCAGTGACTCCATTGACAGCTTGTGTGCTAATTATCCTGTGTTCCCCAGACCAGAAATCCTATACGTCCTTCCATTTAAGCTCACTAATCCCGACAACATCTAACTTAAGGTGTTCCATCTCCCTTTTTAGATTTTCTAACCTACCTGCCCTATTGAGACTTCTAACATCCCACGCTCCGACTCGTAGAATGTTTCAATCCATTCCGATGACTCCTCCCTGAGCAGTCCCCACCCGGAGATCCGATTGGGGGACTATTTTAAATCCGGAATATTTTACCCAGGAAGAAGCCATCATGATATATATGCAATTTGAGAGGATTACATGTTCTCAGGAAACCCTCATGTGAAAGGGTTTGGGAGAGGCTATACTAGCCTTTTCCAACCAAATGTCAACCTCTCCTTCACGTGGTGCACCCTGTTTGCATGGACGAAGCTCTGGCGACTGAAAGATTCCCGGTATAAGGAATCACCCACTGCTTGCCAACGGCCTCTGAAAGGAGGGCGGAAGAGCGGGGAGTGGTCCAGGGCACCCTCTTGCCCTTGGGGTTGGAAACGGCCCCTACAGGCGGATGAATCAGAAATGATCAACGGCATGGGGATGCAGAAGGCAACAGGAAACCACTGCATTAAAGACCCAAAGAGTATCCCGAGGACAAAATATCTAACTGGCTCTAAAATACCAGGCTAGATATAAACAAATCAAACAACAAAAAAACATAGTTCTAAGATTGGTGGTCGTATAAAGACTACCAATCAAACTCGTCCTGCTGATTAATGGGTTTTGGCTCCTCTACCACCATTTCAGCATCTACAGGGTCCGAAGCAACTACAGACATTTTCGCCTAGTCTGAGGCCTCATAGGGATGCACCTCTCCCTTTTTGCAGACATCTTCCCCTTCTCCCTGCCACTAAGTAACTTGGGAGGAGACAAGGAGGGAAACCTCACAAATTTTGATGGATCTCTCTCTCGGAACTTTCTTTAGTTTGCCTAACATTTGAAGGACTTACAGGTGGTGCTGCTGCTGGTACAGCTGTTTCTTTAACTGTTGCTGCAGGCACAGCAATTGTACCAGTTGCAACTAATAATGATGCTACTGGTGAAGATATCTCATCTGCTGTTGGAGTGGTTGAGGCGGAAGTAGCATTGCACCCTACTTCTGCAGTCCTGAGTGTTCTGACCTTTGCAGATTTTGCACCGCATTTACATGCACAAGAGCACATCCTGCTTATACTTGTATATACAATAGAAGTAGAAGATAAGTATGGGGAAGAAGTTACTGAGGATTTGAAAAAGGCAGAGATTTTAAGTAACTGGTTTAGTGAGAGCATTAGGCACAATTAGTGTTGTAAAAAAACGGTTTTTTTTCTGGCTTGAAAAAAAACATGAAAAAAAACTTTGAAAAAAAACATGTTTTTTTTCTGGAACACGTTTTTTTTCACAACTATTAAATCTCAAATTTGTAAGGCAGTTATCGTTTAAAATGACTGTTTTAGAGTTTATTCTAAGTACTTATCTTAGTTTAAAATCTACTATATTTTTCTGGTTCAGTAGGGAAAAAAATTACGAAAATATTGGCAAAATTGACTGAAATTTTCTTTATGAACGGGGATTTCCCGAAGAGACTAGGTTGCGCCAGAAGGAATCCCCATTCCCCATTGTTTGGATTGATACTTGCTATTTGAAATAGTGCTGCCAGCCCTACAAAATTACCTACAGATCTTTTTAAAAAATTAGGAATTTAAAATTTATCCACGGTTTTTTGCCTCTTTTTATTACTAATTGGGCTTTCCTTATATTCGTATACTTGTTAACTCTCAGAGTATAGTGGTACTGACTCATTAAATTGTCAGTAAGGGAGCGTGCATAAACCACATAGCTCCATTTTGGCCTCCTGTGAACCCCCACGTAGCCCTACGTGGCTTTTGCCTTCCCCCCCCCCCCCCCCCCGTTCACGAAGCACGTAGCTTTCTTCCGTTTTGATTCCAGAAGACATTTTGTACTGTTTTGTCTTGTCAGACTATTGTAAATTACATACGGATATAATTAACTGAGGGATATAAATACTCATGTGCTGTTGTGAGTTCAGTTCCTCATTTTAACTGTGAAAAATGTTACGAAAGGAAAGTTACGTGGCTTGGCTCGGAACCTCCCCCCCCCCCTCTCCCACGTAGCCCAGCGTTGCCTTCCAGCTAACCCGTCCTCCCTCTGGACCGAGCCACGTAGTTTGTGCACGGTCCCTAATTACGAATCGTTTCCTTGCAACCGTTGGTGTAAACAAACGATTGAAAAGAAGTAAAGCTCCTATTTTGTGTGATAACAGATTTTAATTCAAACTTAAAAGACCGTAATACAGAACTATCGGCGCAGTCTTTATGCACAGTGTGTACTTTGCTCACAATTTAAAATTGCAATCTCAAAATCTTTTGCGTACAATACAAGAACAACCAGTAAAAGAAAATTTAAGTATTTCTGAAGTTATGGAAAATTCCGACACTGATCGAACAAGTGTTGGTATTGCTGATACTAGTGAATGTGGTACTGACATAGAGGATGAATAAAATTATATTACCTATATAGATACACTTATGAATCATTATGTGAGACATTATATGATTCAGTAAGACTTAAAACACACTTGTAAAATGGAAGTTCCTTAAATAAAACTATAATTTATCAAATATATTGTTTTCTGAAGAAAAAAAAACAAAATTTAGAAAAAAAAACACGGGTGCTAGGTTTTTTTTCATGTTTTTTTTCACAAAGCTGAAAAAAAAAACATTTTGTTTTTTTTTCAGTTTGCAACACTAGGCACAATGAATCAGAAATGGTGGGATCTAACTTGCAGAATGAGCTTAACACAATTAGAAATGAACAGACCAAAAAATTTGAAATTTGACCTGAGGATATCATGAAGGAAATAAGAAAGCTGAAAAAAACATAAAGAGGCTGGTGCAGATAATATTACCACACATATCTTAAAGATAGCCGGGTGTGACATTGTACCTTATCTTGAAATGTTATTTAAACTGAGTCTGGATACTTGATGCCTACCACAGGACTGGAAAAGTGTGATAATAGTGCCGTACATAAAAGAGGGGCGAGATATATAGTCGAAAATTACAGGCCGATCAGTTTGACATCAATTAATGGAGAGATTGATAAGCAACCACGTCAGAAATATGTGTCAGGAGTGTAAGTGGTTTTCAAGTAGACTACAAGACTTCAGGTAAGGATATTCATGTGAATCTCAATTGGTGGGATACATGCAAGATACTTCAGATGTGTAGCACTATATCTTTCAAAGGCTTTTGATAGACTGAGCCATAAAATGGTAGTAAATAAGGAAAACAACTATTGGAGTGGATGAGAAAAAGATTTACTGGGTAGAAGAATTTTTTAAAAATTCTTGATGGTTGGTTCATATTTAATATTTTTATTAAGTTTTATTTATTTCATTTATTATCATAATTATGTTGATTGTAATTCAATTAGTTATTATTCATCTTTTGGCCCTATTTATGTTTTAATGATTTTATTAAGTATTTGAATCTGTAAGGTAGAAAACAAAGTTAGGGTAGGAAATGCAGTATCAAAAGAAGTGTAAGTAAAAATGGAATGAGTTACGAAGAGAAATGATGAATAATTTACCGAAAACTTTGAAGGAATTTAAAGATAAAATTTGTAGACGGCAAATGTAGGTGGGTGCAGGATAGGGGGAAGATGGGTGTGTAGGGAAATTGCCACCGGAGCCTGTGCTCCATTGCAATTAAATTAAAATGGGAGCGCCATAGGGTAGCGTATTGGGACCATTGTTATTCATTATTCTAATGAATAATTGTGTTGTTTACTATCAGACATTAGATTTTTTGCAGATGATATAATGCTACATAAAAGGATCAAAATGGTATAGGACTGTAAACAGCTGCAGGGTGACCTGGACAGGATATCTAGTTGGGTTGGTAAATACATAATGAAGATAAATGTAAAGAACAGTCAGCTATTAGATACACAAATAAAAAACTAAAGATTGATTACGATTATAAGGTGGGGAAAGAATTGCTTGTGGAAGACTCGAAATGTACATATCTTGGCATTACATTTGATAACAAGCTTAAATGGGCAGGACACAATGGTCAGGTTGTACGAATAGGTTACAAAATTCTGCACTTCTTGGAGAGAGTGATGAGGGGATGTACAAGAGAAGTAAAGGAATTGGGTTACAAAAATTTGGTCAGACCATTGCTTGGATATGGTAGTGTCGTATGGGACCCACATTTTATGTATCAAATACAGGAGTTGGAGAGGGTGCAAAAAAAGGGGCTACTAGATTTGTTTCTGGAAATTACTGCAGAATGCAATCAGTAACAGACAGGATAAAAGAGCTGGAATGGGATTTGTTGGAAGACAGGAGGAGGGTGAAGAGGGTCATGGGAGTGTATAAGTTGCATATTGGTGATGAGGCTTGGAAAGATATTTGTGTAAGAATTAAGAGCAATGCATGGAAGGGAAAAGATGACCATGACCACAAGCCTGGACTCGATTTCAGGCACAAGGGTGTCAGGGATTGAAGTAAGTTTCCAAGAGAAATGATGAATAATTCACCACAAACGTTAAAAGAATTTTAAGCTAAAATTTGCAGAGGGCAAATGTAGGTCGGTGCAGAAAATGGGGAAGACGGGTGTGTAGGGAAATTGCCACCAGAGCGTGTGCTCCATCGCAATTAAATATTATTATTAACAATTCGTGTTTTCACTGGATTTGAAGGTACTAAAATCTGATACAATACGAACCAAAGTGGGGTGACCTGATCAACAGTGGGTTGAAAGCATGAAAAAATATTTTAAAAAAGGGGGGGGACGGTTACATTACAATTTCCCCTATGGTAATCAGGTCGGTCTAAATCTCAGGCAGAACTATTTAAGGACTAAATTCGCGAAATCATCGTCTACTTACCTTAAAATTCTACTAAAAATAACAAAGGGCATTAAACCCAGTTTTTAAGATGCATTACCTGACCAATTTGGTTTTCCAGAATTCCAAGACATTTTCTCACGATATTTATTAAACAGAACCTACACCAATCGAATTTAATTCACGTACTACCACAAAATAATAGGCCTTTCCATCTGCGGCCAGAGATCTACTTTGGTCAGAGAAAATATATAACCAGATACTCTTTGGCGTTCATTCACTGTAAAAATTCTTTGTCCAAGATCTTTTATAAAACATTTTATCATTTTTATTTTATCAAAGATATTTTATGATATTTCTTCAGTCACATTACACTATATAAAATTTTTCGTCATAGTTCTCTCAAATGAATGGAGTAAACTTGTAAGCTTTTGCAGACCCGTTAGTGCAACTGTCACAATATGCATTTTATTGAAGATAAAAAAAAGAAGTAAACATATTTAGGTTAGACCGTGGATTACGAGACTTGATATGATAGGAGTTCATCAAAGTTTAGTGAAAGAGTTGCAATTTGAGGACATGCAAAATTATAAAAATTATGGTTGATGCTGAAGTATACGTCCAATAAATTCTTACCACATTATTTCCCCATATATACTATTGGGTGTTTATTTTTACGGTGTATATGCCTTTGGTTGTACTCGATTGACAGTGACAGATCTAAACCATTCTGTAATATAGCACACGCATTGATCTGCGCATTGCTTCTGTTATTATTCCAGAAACCTGTCAAATACTAGTTTCTTAACACATTAATTTTCTCTTTTTACGTCTTCTACAGTACAGCCTTCTATCATAGCACTAATTAACTATCTATAAGTGTTCACCTTTTTATTCCTAATCTTATAGCCATTTGTTTCTGAGTTTACAACATTTCCTTCTGTTCATACTCAGAAATAAAGATTTGCATGGATTCGACAGTCATAACCAACTTTAGTAACGTCCCTTTCGCCATTTTCTTTGTTTACGTTTGCAGGGTGGTGAAATCTTTTATAAAATGTAATGCCAATATCTTACATTTTATAAAAGAAATCTTTTATAAAATATGCCCCATTTCACTGTAAAATATTTTATAAAATATCTTTTATCAAAGATCTTTTACAGTGTAATGCCGGCCTTTGAGAAAAATACACAACTTAATGAGCTTTGATTAAACATAAAGGAATTTAATTAATTTTATTTATTAATGATACCAAGCCTCTTCAGCCATACAGCCAGTTTCAGTACGTTAGTCTAGTGTCGACAGTCGTAGACTTAACTACCTTGTACAGTGAACGAAGCGATATGCCCTAAACTGTACCTGTTTACGCCATAGAGCCAACCTCCATGGTTTACGCTGTTCAGAGTCATTATCGTGAGGAAAAGTGAACTAAGTGGAACGCTTGTTCTCGTTAATGTCTTGAAAGAAGATGGCATCAGTTACCAGAAAGAACACCCTGAAATTTTCCTTCGATCTAGAATTCGTAAGACCAACTGCACTTGAAACTCAGTGATGAACAGATTTTAGGAATACAGATATACTCCTTTCAAAATAGTGTATTTGTAAAAACGATAAACGATAAAATGTTGTGAAAAAGTAATTGCGGAAAATATTGTGAATATGAAATACCACAATTCTGATGGAAATGTTAGTGAAGTTATTATTACTAGAGATCGCCCAGTGGTCGAAATTCGACCATAATTCATTAAGTTAATTAGTTTTTTTTGTAACAGAGTAATAATTATTGCAAATAGTTTTTTGAATTTGTTCTATTGCGTTTGCTGGAAGCATACATATATCATATACTGTGCCCATTGACACTGTTGGCTGCGAGGGTGTTTCTTGTGTTGTCTGCCTTAATTAAAAAATAATAAAATTAAAAATTTAATGTATCAGTAAAAAAGCACAATTAACAGCCATTATTTGCATATATTTTTTGATACAATTATTTATCAATTATATTTTTTAACATTATCACTGGATCAAATAAAACCTAAAAAAAAAAATGTTTATAATTGAACACCAAATACTATGAAATTTAATGATTCAAAACTTCTGTGTAAACAATGTTTTTTGTGTAAACTCTTTCATCATTTGCTAAATGCCCTTGACCATCATATTCTGAAATATAAAATCTCAAACCATCGAATGATCGAACTCTACTTTCTGCGACGTACAGTTGACCGTGTGTAAAGACTGGCTGCCTCAATAAAATTTCTACTTTAGACTTATTTATTGTCATCGCAAATGCAGGTATAATTAGTAATTGAGTTCTTTGAAACTTAAATGGTAAAATAGTACCGTAAAAAGTTAAATTTATACATGGAATCAAAATTCTCTTACTGCGAGCGGTTCCAGTAAAAACTACGCAATCAATAGCATTTCGATGCATACATTTGACGCGCATTCTTGTTCCATTGACTAATGCCTCCTTTGTATTTAAGTTTCTGATCAGTAAAACGATGCAATTAACCTTCAGTACTAACTTATGTGGTGGAAAACAACTAATAGTTAAAGAATTCAAAAACTCTACTGGATAATTATTCATTTCTTTGTCATCATCACAAATTATTTTATCGTAGCTATGATATGTTTTCTGTTCACCTGGTATTCGGTTAGTTATTTCTTTATTAATTAAAGTACAATCACCATTTTTAGGTGCTAAAATATGTTCCCTCAAAGTATGTTTTCCGAAATATTTCCATACACCTCATCAATAATATTATTATCGTCTTCTATTATTGCTGAGGTATTTCAATAATATTTTCACCAAACGGTGGGAATTTTGGTGCCTTATCATTACCAATTTTTTTTCAAGAATTCAATAAATTCTATTTCACTTGGCAAGGCTCTTATGTTTTGAACAAAAGTTACTTTATGAAAATACTAGCTGTGCCCGCGACTTCGTCCGCGTGGAATAGTTATTTTGGGCATCATATTTATTTTTGCAAATAACCTCCTCAGCTTTATAAATTATAGCAGTTACCCACGACTTTGTCCGCGTCAATTTCTGTTATTATTTTAGACAATTTTTTGCAAATTTAGTTTTTAAGTTTTTAAAAGAACATAATTATTTTAAAGTACTTCTGTGTAAATTATATTTTTAGTTTTATTTTCTTGTGGCAGAAGTACATATTGGTTTTCTCCGCAACTCGATCTTGACAACGCGACATATAGTTGGCCGTGTGAAAAGCAGTCTTGACGTAAATCGATTCCTACGTGTTTGCCCCTGTGATTTATTAATTGTAACGGCGAAAGATAGCTTAACGGGAAATTGAATTCTTTTAAAATTAAAAGGTAAATCATTTGGAATCATTGGGATGCGAGGTGTAAGCACTGTTTGACCAACCGCTGGACCAGTCAAAACTATGGCAACGATCACGTTATTGCGTAGAAATTTAATTTGAAGTCGGGTTCCGTTACATAAATTTGGTGGTTTGAGATTTCTAAGTAAAATTATTGGGGCACCTATTTTTAACTTGAGGGAATATGGGGGAAGGCCACTTGGGTTCAAAGAATTAAGAAACTCTTGTGGGTAATGTACCGCATCTTCTTGATCCATTACGTTATCAATAGATGTGTGGGTAACTATGTCTCCTGGAAGTTTACTTAAAATTAGGTCGTTAATTTCGTCCACGCTACAGTTTCTGGCCGCCAATATTGCCCTTTGACACATCCATTGATGATCTTTATTTTCTATTTCGCTGATTTCAGGGTAAACTTTCGATATTAGGTCCTCAATGTTACTTACTCTTTCTCCTAAATCGCGGTCAATTTCAATTTTATTTTCAAAATGAGGTACCTTCCCGTCTCCTATTAAAAGTAACTTTGAAGGAAAAGTTATACTACCTCTCCCCAAATGTGCTCTCATATTTGTAGTTAATTTTAAAATGTTAACAAACTTCCATAATGGGGAACTTTTAAGGCAAGACTTTACAATGTAAAAAGTATTATTACACGACAATATTATATCGCAAAAACAAATAACGCTGCATACAACCGTTCAGAAGGGAGCCAACCGCGCGTAATATTTCTAAGATGTTCATTGAAATTAAGTGATGCCAAAGACAATTTTGTTCACAATTAAATACTCTTAATCAACAACACATTTATTTGGATAAAGATTAATATTATTATGTTGATACAACTCTAACAAATAATTGGTAATAATGCATTAATTTCGACCAAATTTGATTACCATAAAAACGGTTCTAGTGAGTTAATCTTAAAAGATAGACATATACTGTCGCGGACATTTTTTTAGATCATTTCAAGAGGAATAATCCTTTCATACATATTTTTTTGTTATCTTGAACCGTTTTCGCAGCGCACGCAACAGAAGCCCTCAAAGATGAATAATTTTCCCCGTTTTTTCCACATTTTCCATTGTTTCTTCGCTCCTATTAGTCGCAGCGTGATGTTATATAGCTTAAAGCCTTCCTCGATAAATGGTCTATTCAACACAAAAATAATTTTTCAATTCGAACCAGTAGTTCCTGAGATTAGCGCGTTCAAACAAACAAACAAACAAACAAACTCTTCAGCTTTATAATATTAGTATAGATTCAAATTTATGCCAACTTGTGACACAGTTTTCAATTAAAGTTGCACGTGATCCATGTGGGACAACTGGTAAGATTTGCCGAAAATCACCGCACAGAAGTACAGTTTTCCCTCCAAATGGTTTATGTTTATCATTTTCATCGCATAGATCCTGCAATAAATAGTATGTCTATGATTTTCAATACTTGCAGTGGGCACATAGAATTTTCATCAATAATTATCAATGATGATGAATTTATGTAACGTCCATAGCTACTATTAAAGGAAATATTTTCTACAGAATTATCTAAAATTGGCATAGGCAATTTAAAAAACATTGTGTAAAGTTTTACCTCTAAGTAATAGAGTTGAAGCTATGCCACTGAATGCCGTTGCAATGCAGCGAAGATTAAGCGAATTTAGTTTGTGAATAATTGCGGTTTGTGTTAATGTTTTCCCACAACCTGCATGAGCGGTTAAACAAAATACGTTACATCCAGTATCATGATGCAAAACTTCACGAATCACACGATCAATTAGATTACGCTGTTCAAAATTGACAATTTCATAATGCTCACAAAACAGAAACTCTTGTTTTATTCGATCAATCAAAACTTCGTTTGTTCTCTGGAAATACGTGGGAACTGGCAGACCAAATTCTTGAAATGACAAATTATGAACATTCAAAATGTCTTCAACTTCTAATAGAGCTCTGTTAAAGGATACTTCATCATTGTAATCACGCAAAAAATCTTCACTAAGAAATACTATGAATTCATTCCATAATGCCAATGCATTGCTTGGCACATTTAACGCACAAATGTAACCGAATAAATTTCGCATTTGTTTTGGTGAATGTAATTCTTTTGCTTCATTTAAACATTCGCGCCATTCATTATCATTTGAAGCAATGCCGCGAGCATAACACGCTTCAACAAAAGAAGTGTATCTAATTCCATTGTATGTTCTAAGATCCTCAAATGATTTTGGACCACAGACATGTAATAAAAGCAATCGTAAATGGAAAAGTTCAATATCTTTTGGTGATACTACATACATGCGTGCAATGATTTTATCACCTCCGCGCCTACTTTTCTTCCATTTGGGGGGGGGGGGGGAATCTTCCCATACATAATGTAAAGGAATTTGAATATACTTATATTCATGCGCTGATGGGTCTGATTGATTCAAATAAAAAAATGCCAACAATTTCGTTTGTCTTACATTTTCAATTACTTGAAGTTCTTGACCTTGTCGAAAGAAAACATTCTGTCTACGCAGTAAATGAATGTCAAGTCTGACGATTAAATGTGATTGAAAATGCAGTGGTAATTCATAGATGCGCCTTCCAGCTTCAGTTGATCCAACATAATGGCCATTTAAAAAAAAAAATTACTTTATCAGTATCTATGTATTTCTTGACCTGGGTCATTTCTCCTTGATTGTAATTCAACAGATGCACTGTCATAATCTTTATACACGTATTTATAAATGTATTTAACACTTTTAACTGTAGAGCATACCTCAACATTTATAAGGCAATTAAATTTTGCAAGTAAGTACGGATTGTATGGTACAACATAACGATTGGCAAGGCAACTAACGCGAGCCATAGCAGTAATACCATTATCACGCCGTTTGTATAATGGGTATCCATTTATTGATTCACATGTAAATTCATTAAATCGTTTTGGATAATCTATTGTGCATTTTCCATCTCTATACATACAGAATTTGTATTTAAAAGACCACATGGACCATGCATCATGTGTTTTACAACATATTCGTGTAATGTAGGATGTGTTTCAATGTTAGGAATCTCAGCAGATACAGTTTTATCAATATCGTTAGCGTTAACAATTTTATCTTGCTCATTTAAAGAGAGTCAAATGTGAACATGAGGCAATCCTCTCTTTTGAAACTCAATTGTATAAATGAGTGCTTCAACTTTTCCGAATATTTTTTTAAGTGTAAGGCCTTCAATTAATTCTTTCAGTTTGGACCTGAATACACGAACAACAATATCAGGTCTGAAATTAGCTGTCTCACCTACACCAACATTCCTAACTATTTCAGGCCAATTTGGATTGCAAGTCATTGTAATAAACAAAGAAGGCTTTTCACAATATTGTAATATTGACGTTGTATCTAAATAATTCTGATACATATTTCTTGGAGAACCATTGAATGAAGATGGTAAAATTACTCTCCGGCCAACATTATTGACATTTTGGTTCGATTCTAAATAATCTGTTAAATTGTTGTAAACTTCAGACCTAAGTGTTGTTTGATTTTGTCGAATGAAATGTAACCTCGTTCCCTCTATTCTCACATACATATCAACTATCCACTGCAGAAATAATTTTTGTGAATGGTGCAACATGCTAAAATCTTCTCTAATCGCAAGTCGATGAGCTGCATATTGAAGCATTGTTAATTTATTTCTTGGTGCTCTTGAATTAGATGTAGTTGGTATATGATGTGAAATATTGACCTGCCACCCTGTATCACCGTTCGGAAAAAGTAATGGATACGCTAATGGGTCTAATAATGAATCCAAAACAGATACATTTTTAATGGTACCATTAACTTTTGAAAACGAAACCATATTTCGTTCAAATGGTGGCTCACCATCAACTGTACTGAATATTACAGCTACATCAGTTTGAACTGCATCATTATAACGTCGCATATCTAAATCACGATTTACTTTAATGAGCATACAAATTTCCTTATTTTGATTTTCAACTCTCTGACAATGGTCTTTCATCGCAATGAATGACTGATCAAAAGGATTAATATGTTCCAACTCAAGAGATATCTCGCGCATTATATTGTTATTGCAAGCTTGGTTAGTATGTTCAAGTAATCTATAATTCACAGCAGTGTCAACATCATAAAAATATAACTGCGCATAACGTGGTGAGTGACTATATGCAGCAGTCATTGGACCTGATCTATGATAGAAAACATCATGTATTTTAAAATGATACACTCCACGTGTGACTATATCTGAAATTTTAGCCTCTGAACTAACCATAGCAAACGATGAATTGAATTTACGAATGTTTTCAAAATAATTTTTTGACTTTCGTTTTGTCGATGGTTCATTTGAAATTAGTCCATCATACAATGATTTAAAAAATTCATTTTGACTTAGAGCCGGTAATACTGCTTTACCTTTATGACAACATGAAGGGAATGCAGTCCTTTCACCTGAAGTCACTTCCGATTCAAAATGTTTTGCATTGCAAAACCTGCATTGTAAATGCATTAATCCACAATTGAAACTATTAAAATTAGTTGGAATGACATTTAATGCACATTTAAATGTGTCCAACAAAATCACTTCATCACTTTGTGTACTATTTTCCCTATCTTCATTTTGAATTCGCGAATATGTATTCCTTCTTCTTTGTCTCTCCCTCCGCCCGGTAAATGTTCTGTATCGAGGCATAATACAAGTAGGCACGAATATCTGAATGTAAAATAAAAAGTAATGAAATTAAGATTGGTAACATGCCAATACTCGGAACCTACAAAAATTGTCCTATCGGTATCAAGTTTAGTACATACATTCCAACGTAAGCTTCGAATGCGTGAAAATGAGGAAAACTCAAGGCCTGGTTACACAGTGCGAGCTAGCATGCGAGCTGGCCTAGTCAGTTACTGCAGTGCAGCTACTCGCACCGTGTGACCGCTTCGTACGAGTTAGTGTCACGTGCGAGTCGGTCAGTAGCTCGCATGCGAGTTACTACAACATTTTTTGATTTTACTCGCCACTCGCCTTTCCCCACCACGCCACCAGCAGTAGCTCGCGTGCGACTCGGACGTCAACTTGCACGGTTTTTGCGAAATGACAGTAACTCGTAAGCCCGGGACCACGCCAGGTGCATTAGTCGTCGTTTTTGTTTTTCCAGTAGTGGTTAAAATAAAAAAAATGGTTGATAGATGGACTTCCGAACAAAATATAAATTTTGTGGAGCATTACAAGGACCAAACTAACTTATGGAACTGTTTCGATCCTAATTATAAGAACAGTAACTTGCGTAAAACCTCGCTTGAACACATTTGCGTGGAATTCGGTTCACAAGACACGAATGAAGTAACAAAAAGGATAAAAAAATTACGTTATACTTATAACCAGGAGTTACTGAAAATTGATAAAAACAAAAAAGTGGCCGTGGCACTGATGAGCTCTATAAACCATCCATCAAATGGTTCGATGCTATAGATTACATTATGAAAATAATTAATCTAAAAGAAAAACAAACAACAAGTAATCTGGTAAGTATTTTATTATTATAATGTATTTATATTATAATCACACAATCATATTATTTTGCCAAGTAACCGCTCCCTCGGCAATGAAGTAATTTTTCTCGCATTTTCTCTGCTATTGCTTTAGATCTATTATTGATCCGCTAGCAATGGATGCTTTATAATTCATGAATTTCTGACCTCCACTGCCAAAACTTGATTTGAAAGTTCATGATGTCTTTATAATCTGTCATTCCTGGTGGAGTATAGGTTCTTGATGCAGTGACACGTAACCAGTTGTGTAACGTACATGCACATAAGAAGATCTTTATCGCAGTATGCTCTTTCCCAACACGCAACAACGAGATGCTAGGATGCCAAACCCATTCTCAACGATTTTTGTTGCTCTGCTCAATCTATAATTATAAATCTTTTCTCTGTTAGTTGGTGTATGTTTGTAGTCTTTAGTAAGTAAGGGGATCTTCATTATATAGTTCTTTAAATATTATATGCGTTGCCTCTTTCCTTTGCATCCAATTCTTGACCAATATCGTTCTGTTTTTCTTCTTTTTTTGCACAGCACTTTCAGTATTTCACCGCATTTTTGTAACTGCTTTTATTACGTGATCAGTCGTGTATTTTGCGACAACATTGCGCGAGACCTATGAATAGCTACTGTCATGCGAGTACACACGTGCAGTAGCTGTCTAGTTTCACGCCAGCAGCTAGCACTTGTGTGACCGGGCGAGACGAGTCGAGCTACTGTCATGCGAGTGGACAGGGGCAGTAGCTGTCCACTGCCAGGTCAGCAACTCGTACTGTGTAACCTCGCCCTCACTTTAAATGTGGGTAGATGCACACATGTTATTAAGCAAGAAATACACGTTATTACATGTCGATATTATTTCTGTGTGTTTCTTACTCTTAATTCTTGGTCCAGGCTGCATTTCAATCTAATCACAACTGCTATTAGTTACGGTAGACGCCATGCAATATATCTTAGCACTGAAAAACAATATGTCAGCCCGCACAGAGAAATCGTAATTGTTACATGATTTTCTACCTATTATGTATCTGCAATTTGCGTGTGGAAAGCAGTTTTTATTCAATAATGAAGACATAAAAACACGTGGAATAATTGTCAACAGCTATGAACGTGTATTTCTTGCGTAATAACATGTATGCATCTACCCACATTTCGAGTGATTTTTCCTCATTTCAACATATTCGAAGCTTACGATATACACTTTAAATCAAATATTATCGCCTGAGGAATGTGTGTACCAAATTTCAGACCGACAGGACAATATTTGTAGGTTCCGACGTAATACTAAACTCAGTATATAAAGACTTTGCTGCCATTCATGTACTCACTTTTTTTTTAACTACCAGATTTCGTTCAAATGGTAGCTCTCCATCATATTACAGCTATATCAATTTAAACTGGGCTCGAGCGCAACGTCAGGGTCCCAAGAAGGAAATGTGCTATCGGTCTGAAATTTACTACACACGTTCCTAAATGCATATTATTTCATAAAACGGTGCATGTAAAGCTGTCAAGCGTACGAAAAATGTATAAAGTTGTTTGAAATATGGGTAGCTCGTTAGAAGTAATCACGCAATAAATGCACGTTATTAGCTGTTAATATTTATTCCACGTGTTCTTAAGTCTTCATTATTGGATAAAAACTGCTTTCCACCTGCAAATTACCGACACTTGATAAGAAGAAAATCATTAACATTTACAATTCATATGTGCGTGGCGACATTTTGGATTTCAATGCTAAGATATATTGCATGGCAGCCTACCTTCCAGGGTAAAACATGGCGCTACCGTAACGGATGTTGGATACAGAGAATTTAAGTTAGTTTAAATTTTTGTTAATAGCAGTTGTGGTTAGGTTGAAATGCAGCCTGGACCAATAGTTAAAAGTAAGAAACACGCAGAAAAATATCAACATGCAATAACGTGGGCGGTAATAACATTTATTGGGTGATTACTTCTAACGAGCTACCCATATTTCAAACAACTTTATACATTTTTCATACGCTTGACGGCTTCATATGCACCGTTTTATGAAATAATATGCATTTAGGAACGTGTGTAGTAAATTTCAGACCGATAGCACATTTACTTCTTGGGACCCTGACGTTGCGCTCGAACCTTAAACTGCATCATTGTAACATCGTATATCAAAATCACGAATTAAAGTATTCCGAATATACTCCGTTTCGAAATGTTGCTTCTTGCTTCTATGTAAATTCAAAGATTAAGCTCGACTCTTTGGTTTCACCAAAGACCACAGAGTATCTCAATGCTGGAAATACCATGGAGGCTTCCTCCATGGGGAATACACGTCACATAGTTGGCTCCAATCCGATTTCACTCACACACACGTTCGCGAATTTATTTTTCATTTAATAATATATCTGTAACAAGTTTTAACCATGGAGGAAGGAATATATGGAGACGACGCAAGGGATCTTCGCCACATACTGGAGTGAAACCGGGTGGAGAGAAGTGGGGAGGGGAGGCCGCCATATTGCTTGACAAGAGAAACACGGGAAATAGACACAAAAACGTCAAGGGAATCATAAGACAACCGTGGCACCGCAATTTGATGATGGATTATTATGTAACTCGACGGGACACATCAAAAATGAAGAATAAATTTTTTTGATATCATGCTTAGTTCTCAAGATATAGTGTCTCAAAAGAGTGGAGTTTCTGGTTGAAATTCAGAAGAAACGTGTCCCCAAAGTCCAATTTGGTGATAGATTCTTATGTAACACGATGATACAAATTGAAAATAAAAAATAATTTTTTTCGATATCTCGCTTATTTCGCGAGATATACTGTCTCAAAAGTGAAGTTGTTAGGTTATGAGGGGATTCAACGATAACCGTGGCGCCGCTTTTTGATGACGAATTCTTATGTAACTCGATGAGGGAAACTCAAAGTAAAGAATAAAAAATTTTGATATCTCGCTTAGTTCTAGAGATATTGTACCTTAAAATTGACGTGGTTAGGTTGAAATGCTGCCTGGACCAGAAAAAAACTATCGCCATATCCATATTGGATGATGAATTCGGACGTAACTTAATGAGCAGCTAATTCTTTTTAACTTGAATAACAAACTGTTTATTTCTACAGTCCTTAGATTTTAGTTGATGTTCAAATAGGTTATATTTTCACATTCTATTTCGGTAATTGACAAGAAAGATTTCAAAATCTAGAAATATACTTGTAGACATATTTACAAATAGAAACAAGTCATATCTGAAATTAAAAAAAAAGCATAAGTCAATGTTTAGAGCTTTAAAAAAATTAATATTTCATAAAACCTCATAGTTTCTGAGCTTACTTAGAAGATATTGTACTGGTAGTGGCCTATATAATTTTGCTAGAAAAATCAGTACATTCAAAAATCAGAAGCTAACAGCTAATAATAAATAAATTGTTTGTTCTCTTCTGGTATACACCGCATTTCAACCTGCCAACATTTCCATTAAAATTGCCGCTACAAAACCAAACTATGTAGACACATCTAAACACAAGAAATGCATCGCGAACTACATTTCCGTCAACAAAGTTTATTTCATCACGTTTAGTAGTTCGCACAGCACATATTATCACTATTAATTCCATCGTGCAATTTCAGTGTAAACTTAATCGTAAGTAATGCATGCAGAATACCATATTCACTGCGTCGCGATGTAAACATGACCCGTTTAAATTAAATTTCCAACATTTGTCTACAATAAGGCTAGCTTTTCAGGTGCAAAATAGTAACATATGCTAATTGTCTACACTACACCAACAAAAATTTGAGAGTAATATGATCCTGTTGAGAGCAATGAATAAATTTATAGCGAATGGCACTAATGTTGCGGTTGCCTGTCAGATACTTCAAGAACGATAATTACAATGTGACTTACTTATGAAACGCTATTCCAGGTTTTTTCCTATCTCGTCTGTTTGTGCAACCATATGCAGCACAACTTGGCATTATAGAAAACTTTAGAATATTAGAAAATGAAATATTCTCAGCAGCTTACACAGTGCAAACAGCCCAATGTTTTGGTACTCCTACGATATCCGCCGCGCAAGCGCAGTTTTTTCACGAGGTTTCACGGATTTAGCGTTATCTCGTCTCCATATATTCCTTCCTCCATGGTTTTAACCATGGAGGAAGGAATATATGGAGACGACGCAATGGACCTTCGCCACATACTGGAGTGAAACCGGGTGGAGACAAGTGGGGAGGAGAGGCCGCCATATTGCTTGACCAGAGAAACACGGAAATATGCACAAAAACCTCAAGGGAATCATAAGACAACCGTGGCACCGCAATTTGATGATGGATTATTATGTAACTCGACGAGACACATCAAAAATGAAGAATAAATTTTTTTGATATCGTGCTCAGTTCTCGAGATATAGTCTCAAAAGAGTGGAGTTTCTGGTTGAAATTCAGAAGAAACGTGTCCCCAAAATCAAATTTGGTGATAGATTCTTATGTAACACGACGATACAAATCCAAAATAAAGAATAAAATATTTCGATATCTCGCTTAGTTCGCGAGGTATACTGTTTCAAAAGTGAGGTTGTTAGGTTATGAGGGGATTCAACGATAACCGTGGCGCCGCTTTTTGATGACGAATTCTTATGTAACTCGATGAGGGAAACTCAAAGTAAAGAATAAAAATTTTTGATATCTCGCTTAGTTCTCGAGATATTGTACCTTAAAATTGACGTGGTTAGGTTGAAATGCTGCCTGGACCAGAAAAAAACTATCGCCATATCCATATTTGATGATGAATTCGGACATAACTTAATGAGCAGCTAATTCTTTTTAACTTGAATAACAAACTGTTTATTTCTACAGTCCTTAAATTTTAGTTGATGTTCAAATAGGTTATATTTTCACATTCTATTTCAGTAATTGACAAGAAAGATTTCAAAATCTAGAAATATACTTGTAGACATATTTACAAACAGAAACAAGTCATATCTGAAATTAAAAAAATAAAGCATAAGTCAATGTTTAGAGCTTTAAAAAAATTAATATTTCGTAAAACCTCATAGTTTCTGAGCTTACTTAGAAGATATTGTACTGGTAGTGGCCTATATAATTTTGCTAGAAAAATCAGTACATTCAAAAATCAGAAGCTAACAGCTAATAATAAATAAATTGTTTGTTCTCTTCTGGTATACACCGCATTTCAACCTGCCAACATTTCCATAAAAATTGCCGCTACAAAACCAAACTATGTAGACACATCTAAACACAAGAAATGCATCGCGAACTACATTTCCGTCAACAAAGTTTATTTCATCACATTTAGTAGTTCGCACAGCACATATTATCACTATTAATTTCATCGTGCAATTTCAGTGTAAACTTAATCGTAAGTAATGCATGCAGAATACCATATTCACTGCGTCGCGATGTAAACATGACCCGTTTAAATTAAATTTCCAACATTTGTCTACAATAAGGCTAGCTTTTCAGGTGCAAAATAGTAAAATAGTAACATATGCTAATTGTCTACACTACACCAACAAAAATTTGAGAGTAATATGATCCTGTTGAGAGCAATGAATAAATTTATAGCGAATGGCACTAATGTTGCGGTTGCCTGTCAGATACTTCAAGAACGATAATTACAATGTGACTTACTTATGAAACGCTATTCCAGGTTTTTTCCTATCTCGTCTGTTTGTGCAACCATATGCATCACAACTTGGCATTATAGAAAACTTTAGAATATTAGAAAATGAAATATTCTCAGCAGCTGACACAGTGCAAACAGCCCAATGTTTGGTACTCCTACGATGTCCGCCGCGCAGGCACAGTTTTTTCACGAGGTTTCACGGATTTCGCGTTATCTCGTCTCCATATATTCCTTCCTCCATGGTTTTAACTATGCTTATAATTTTTTTTCTTTACTGTTGACCAAAGATCACAGACATTGGCAGAATCACTAAGTGTCGTTGCCACTTAAAAACAATTGAATGTATATAACGAATGATTTGTTTAATTTAATTTAATGTATTTTTAACACATGTTATATGTACATTTTGGCTTTATGCACTTCTTCCCCAAATAAACTTTAACTATGCCAACTCTCACACTTCTCCGTGCGCGCAATATTTTGAAAAATGTTTCCAAAGTTTTCGCTTAGCGTATTAATATATAGATTATGCCTGAAATCGAGTGCTTGTGGTCATGGTCATCTTTTCCCTTCCATGCACTACTTTTCATACCTATTGCAATATATTTCCATGCCTCATCGCCAGTATATGCCATGTACACTCCCATGACCCTCCTCATTCTCCTCCTGTCTTGCAATGAATCCCATTCCAGCCCCTTTATCATATCCATCACTGATTGCATTCTGCGATAATTTCCAGAAACAAATCTAACAGCCCTTTTTTGCACCCTCTCCAACTCCTGTATTTGATACGTAAAATGAGGGTCCCATACTACACTACCATATTCTAGCAATGGTCTGACCAAAGTTTTGTAACCCAATTCCTTGACTTCTCTCGTACATCCCCTCATCACTCTCTCCAACAAGTGCAGAAGTTTGAAACCTTTTCCTACCACAAGTCCTATGTGTCCTGCCCAGTTAAGTTTGTTATCAAAAGTAATTCCACGATATTTACATTTCAAGTCTTCAGCAAGCAATTCTTTCCCCACCTTATATTCATAATTAACCTTTTGTTTTTTATTTGTGTACCTAATAAGCTGACTCTTCTTTGCATTTATCTTCATTCCATGTTTACCAACCCAATTAGATATCCTGTCCAGATCACCCTGCAACTGTTTACAATCCTCTATCGTTTTGATTCTTTTATACAACATTATGTCATCTGCAAACAATCTAATTTCAGATACTAAACAATCAACACAATTATTATGACATTTTAGTTTTTCCCCTCGTATTGTTGAAATAAATGACTCTCGGGTTTTCTGCCGGTTAATATATTTATTTGGATTTTTCTTTTTTTTCTTTTTTTTTCTTTTTTTTTGTACAAATTCCTCCCCGTATAGGTATCTAATATGACATTTTAGTTTTTCCCGGCGTATTGTTGAAATAAATGACTCTCGGGTTTTCTGCCGGTTAATATAAATATATAAATATATTAACCGGCAGAAAACCCGAGAGTCATTTATTTCAACACAATTATTCATTAGAATAATGAATATCAATGGTCCCAATACGCTACCCTGTGGCACACCCATTTTTACTTCCACTTCTTTTGATACTACATTTCCTACCCTATCTTTCTGTTTTCTACCTTTTATAAATTCTTCTACCCAGCAAATCACTTTCTCATCCACTCCAATAGTTTATCCCTTATTTATTACCATTTTATGGCTTACTCTGTCAAACGCCTTTGACAGATCTAGTGCTACACTATCAATATGGCCTCCCTTGTCCATTTCATCTGAAATATCTTGCATATATCCCACCAACTGAGATTCGCTTGAATATCCTCGCCTGAACCCATGTTGCCTACTTGAAAACCACTTACATTCCTCACATATATTTCTGATGTGGTTGCATATCAATCTTTCCACTAATTTATCTACCAGTGATGTCAAACTGAATGGCCTGTAATTCTTAACTCTATTTCTCACCCCTCCTTTATGTACCGGTACTACTATTGCACTTTTCCGGTGCTGTGGTAAGCAGCAAGTATCCAGACTCAATTTAAATAATATTTCAAGATAAGATACAATGTCATATAGGGCTATCTTTAAGATATCTGTAGTAATATTATCTTCACCAGCCCCTTTATGTTTTTTCAGCTTTCTTATTTCCTTCATGATTTCCTCAGGATGAATATCAAATTTTTTACTATCGTCATTTCCAATTGTGTTGTTAAGCTCGTTCTCCGAATTAGACCCTCCTGTTTCTGATTCATTGTGCCTAATGCTTTCACTGAACCAGTTACTTAAAATCTCAGCCTTTTTCAAATCGTCAGTAACTTCTTCTCCATCCTTATTTATAACTGTCTCTACACCCTCCCTTCCCCTTTGTTTCCTGATATAGCCATAGAAATTTCTAGATGAATCTGACAATACTCTTCATAACCCTATCTTTAGCCATTTTCTTTGTTGTTATTAAGTCGTTGTTTAGTTGTTTTAAATATTCCTTACTACCCTGCTGTCTCTTAACTCTGTTAAGTTCTTTTCTTACCAACCTCTTTAACCTCCTCACTTCCCTATTGTAGTACATAGGTTCTCTACTTCTCTTTATTTTCTACCTTGGAATAAATTTTTCTTCTTCGATGTTATTGGGTCAAGGCTGGTTTCTGCGAGGTCCTTCTGAATTTCTACAAACCAGCGTGCTTTGTTTTGTCGGGGACCGTTGACGATGTGGAAAATTTTCTTGGTAAGTCGTGAGTCATCCATTCGTGCTATATGTCCATAAAATTTCATGCATCTTTTCCATGCGAGTGAGGTGAATATTTCTGTCAGTGAATACAGTTCCTCTGAGCTTTATCGCGTCCCGATGCCACCTTGGATTTTGGGGCCGAATATTTTTTTCAGTATCTGTCTTTCTATTTTTTCTATTCCTTTGACATTTACCGTTAATGATGAAGAGTTCTCCGTCGCATACAGTGCTCCTGGAAGAACGACGGTGGGGTAGCGATGGAGTTTGGCTTTGGTGGAAAGTGATTTCTTATTGTAATTCCAAGTAATTGCATATGCTTTTTGCAGTTTATGAGCACGGTTTTTGTGGGCTTCTTTCTCAGTTCCAGTATTCCTAATAATTTCTCCTAAGTACTTGAAGTGTTTAACTTGTTTGATAGTGCCATATTTGGTCACGAGTGGCTTCAGGTTTGTACTTTTGGAGTCCATATATTGCGTTTTTCCCATAAGAGATTTGGAGGCCGGTTTTGATAGCTACCCCATGAAGCTTCCAAACAGCATGTTTGGCTTCCTCAACAGTTCGTGTAATTATTGTTAGATCACCCGCAAAAGCAAGACATTTTATGTTGATTCGTTTATCCTTTGATCCCATGTACATTCCAGATATTTCTTTTCTCTATATGCTAATGATCTTTTCTAGTACCAAGTTGAACAGTGGTGGTGATAACACATCTCCTTGTCTTACACCAGTTTTAATTTCCAAAGATTCAGAGATTTCGCCCATAAATTTCACTTTTGAAGTTGTATTTGTCAAAGTTTGTTGAATTAATATAGTTGTTTTAATGTCTACTCCATATTCACGTAGTATATTGAACAGCGTAATGCGGTCAATCGAATCATAAGTCTACAAACGTTACCACTTTGCGGGTTGACTGACGATGTTGGAGTATCATTTTTAGGTTCCAGATCTGTTCTGAGCATGATCGGTGTGGTCGGAATCCTGCTTGGTATTCACCAAACTTGTGTTCCGTCTGCTTCTCCAACCTTGACGGGCACAAGAAACTACTTTGTAGGCGACTGGCAGAAGTGAAATCCCTCGAAAGTTATTTTGATCTGTTCTGTCGCCTTTTTTATGTAGCGGGTGAATTATTGGAATCTGCAGATATGACTTCGGTCTCCGATATATTTGAAATAATAGCGTGCAGCCAGTCAGTCGGTAGTTCGCCCCCGATCTTGAGCATCTCGCTTATTAGAGATCAATTATTATTTACCTTAATGAAGCTGTGTAGAAACATGCCATACCACCAGTTAGCATTCTCCTTTGGTGTTAGTGATCATTTTGTGAGCAATGTGTTTACCTGTTGGGTAAATGAAGTGTATAATGCTTTCAAAATTTCTGGAGTATGTACAAATAAGTGGATTGAGAATATGACATTGTTATGATTGTACTGAGATTCCAATACAAAGAAGTGGTTACCCTGACTAAGCTCAAAGTTACATACTCAAATTACAAAGGTGGTCATGTTGATTTGTTGGAAGCCAAAGGAGCCACTCTTAACATTTAACCATTCAGAGAGAGTCATAAGATCCAAATGACTATCAGGGTTATCGCAAATCTGCATAGTGTGGTGGAACAAATCATAGGAAAAACCATAAAATTATGCTATTTTATGTCACGCGATGCCAGTCTACACATGGCCTATTGCAAATAAGATATTTTACATTGTTTGCAACTTTTGTAACTTCAAACAAAAACAGTTTGATTTCTACCATTGTTTCTAACAATATTATATATGGGACTCATTAAAAGAGAAATAGTAACTTTCTTCAGTTCCAGTTTGTTTATGATTTCTACCATTATTTCTAACATTATTATACAGGGTGGGGCATTTAATATGTTTTCTGGAAATATTTCGGAAAGAAAGCATTTTAACAAACAATAACCTATATAAAAAATAATCGTACAGTAGGGGGCTACAATTATGTGATATTGGTTTTTTCACAGGTGGCGCTGTTGTCGTTACAACAAGGTCAACTTAATTCTTTTAAATGGAAACCCCTATTTTTTTTGAAGATTCCGATTCCTCATGAAAAAATAAAAATAGTTTGCTTAACTCACTTTTCTGTTAGCCTCACAGATGGCGCTGTAATCGCGAAAAATGAATATTCGCGTTTTTTGTGTATAATTTTAATTATTGTTTAAATAATTACATGTAATTTTCATTCTGTAAACATGGAAGGTAATTTTAAAGGATAATGACGAAATTGATTTTTTAAATGCTTTTTCTTACTTATTTGCAGCCATGTCTACAGGAAGTGCTCAAAAAGGTGACCATTTACTTCAAGACATTTTCTGACACACTTCGAGCTGTTCAGGCATCATTTCTGGAAAGGGTCAGAAAATGTCTGGAAGTAAATGGTCACCTTTTTGAGCACCTGCTGTAGACATGGCTGCAAATAAGTAAGAAAAAGCATTTAAAAAATCAATTTCGTCATTATCCTTTAAAATTACCTTCCATGTTTACAGAATGAAAATTAAATGTAATTATTTAAACAATAATTAAAATTATACACAAAAAACGCGAATATTTATTTTTCGCGATTACAGCGCCATCTGTGAGGCTAACAGAAAAGTGAGTTAAGCAAATTATTTTTATTTTTTACATGAGGAAACGGAATCTTCAAAAAAAAAATAGGGGTTCCCATTTAAAAGAATTAAGTTGACCTTGTTGTAACGACAACAGCGCCACCTGTGAAAAAACCAATATCACATAATTGTAGCCCCCTACTGTACGATTGTTTTTTTACATAGGTTATTGTTTGTTAAAATGCTTTCTTTCCGAAATATTTCCAGAAAACATATTAAATGCCCCACCCTGTATATGAGCCTCTATAAAAGAAAAATAGTAACTTTCTACTGTTCCAGTTTTTTCATGAAAGCATGAAACAGTTGTGTTTTAAAACTTTATTGATTGTGGTGACCTGCAGGGCTGAGAGATTTTAATTCTCAAAACTACTTACGTTCTACTTCAGTAATCGCAGTGAAAACTCACACTTTCGTTGAATGATAGGAGACACGAATATTGGTCAATTTTTAATTACTAGAAAATATAAAATAATATCTGTCAGTTGCTAGCTTGGTTGGAAGTGTATCAACTTCAATTCAGAATATTTATAATTTCATAAAGCAAACAAGTAAAAGGTATATACAAATCAAACAGAAGAAATGATTTATAAATTTTTTTGAAAAGCTGGATGTGAATTTTAACAACATATTTACTCTCCGAATCGTGAAATTCAGTAACAGAGAATTAATTATAAATTTATGTAGTAAAAATTGTCTGGAGTAGCATTTAATTTGTTAAAACTACTCTTTTAGTTATTTTGCGAAAAATATAAAATGGACGGAAGTCGCTATAAGTTCTTCTATAAACATAAGGAGAAAGGGGTTCAGAATGGATTTAATGATCAGTAGTTTCGTAAATACAGCGAGGAATTAGATTTTTTCTGATTCTTACAAAAGCTTGGTAGAAATCGGCTAGTAAAAATAGAAATGTAAACATTTTAAACGTCACTGGTTTCATTTCATCTTTAAGAAGATTATGCCAAGAAAAAATTCTTCAGTCTGCCAATAAGATCTTTATTATTTTTTCCCATCCCATGTTTTTTTTTAAATTAAAACTAAATTAAGGTTATAAACAATTAAAGTCGTTCGCAATCACAAATATTAAAGAACGAATTGTTTCCCAACGTTGGCCATAAATACAATTCTCTGAGTGAACAATTGTTTCCCAACTTCCTAGGAAGATGGTGGTGTTTTTGACGTCCAAATATGGAGTGGAAACTCTTTGTTCACTCAGCTTGTCATGCGAGAGGATTATTATAACAAAGTTTTCGGGTTGAGACTGATAGGCAAAGAAACAGACAGTGTATGTTACGGCTTTGGTATGTGTGTTTCTTTAATTGAAAGCAAGTTCCGAGACAGGAATGCCTTGATGTTCAAATGCTCTGCATAAACTTACAATTTCCTCCATCAACTATAACTACCGTTCTACAACTGCAGAGAATAACAGCGTTAAACTATAAAATTTTGATACAGTTTGCAGTGTAGTCCTTGATCGTAGGGTCTCCTTTTCAGCTGTCACATAATTTTCAATATTCGACATTTTAAGTTATTTCAGATCCTTACGTAAAATTCGTCCTCATTCATCGCTGTTGTATTTTGACACTATTTTTTTGGCTCAATATCTTCAGTAATTCGATAAATTACCGGAGATCTTTGCTCAGACTTAATGAAACGTGAGATCCACGTATAAACGTTTCTTCTTTGGGAAGGTATTTTGGGGTGTCACCGAACTTGATGGGTGACTGGTTAACGCTCGAGACTGGAATTCGGAGAGTCGCATGCTAGCTCACCGGTCCGGTTATCCTGATTTCGGTTTTCCATGGTTTTCCGAAATTACTCCAAGCGAATGACGTCACGTGTTTTCCGAATTACCATGGTTGCGATACTTGGCGTTCCTTTACCCAGTGTTCTCCAGGCCCTAATGACCTTGAAATCGGCTAGTCGTAAAGGCTTAACCAAATAAACATTTTGTTATGCCTTCACAGTTTTGAACTCCATTCTGCTATAGCTGTGATGACAGCAAATTTGTTGATACCATACATAGATTAGATTGGTGAATATCAATCAATGATTTCCTTTTAGTACTAAGCATGCTACAGGAGACAGTTAAGATCGCAGTAACAAACCACCATT
The DNA here is from genome assembly GCA_031002005.1 of Vandiemenella viatica. Classification (NCBI taxonomy): domain Eukaryota; kingdom Metazoa; phylum Arthropoda; class Insecta; order Orthoptera; family Morabidae; genus Vandiemenella; species Vandiemenella viatica. The sequence goes on along the minus strand of JARYHS010013630.1, from coordinate 116,513,383 downwards.
AACTGATTTTTAGCGATTTGACGGAAATTGTTATTTTTTTATGATCAAGAAGTTTATCCGATCTGACTACAATTTTGCTTTTAACGTCACTTACGTAGGCCTAAACAAAGAAGACAGTAGAACAATTTCTTCTAATAGGATGCCTGAATAGCATTTTCAATCAGTAACTGCTACGCAAACTAGTTTTATCATATCGAAGCTTTGGCTTGCCTTTCTAAGTTAAAAGTAAGCCTTGGAAGCTGTACTTCTTTTCATGAAATCGTTGACATTTTAGACGTCCACTTTCAAGTATATTTGTCAGTAATTTTGTGTATGTCACGGTCAACAAAATACATGTTTTGGTTTTCAGAGGATTAACGAAATAATTACAGGCTAACAGGTGACTAGTTCATACTTGAATACCGTGGCCTGATTCCTTTCCAATCCTTCGTAAATAATCTTACCGTGACATTTAAAAAAATATAACATACATTTAAAGACTGAATTGGTAAAAAATAAACCAAGAAAGCATTTGTGTTAGTTTATCGATACGTGCATCCTCTCCATTCTTTTAGCTTCTCAGTTGGTGTATGATGTGAATTTAGTGATCGACAGTACATTAAACTCACGAAGAATGTAACAGTTCATAAAAATCACTTATGTCCGGAGCTGGAGTCGAACCGTCTTCTCCAGGAACTACCCAAGAGCTAGCCACCATGCTTCCGGGTCGGTACCTGCGACGCCTACAGTGCCAGCGGCTGAGTCCTATCAAGACCGCAGTAGAGGGGGCAACAACTCTTATACACGTGTCGACCAGCATTATGTTTCCTGGTTCCCAGCTTCCTGTGTATCCCTCCAAACTTTATGTCCCATAAACAACCGTTAAAAAATATAAAAACAATTGTTAATTGTCATTCATTATTGATTAGTATCAGCTTCTAAAATTTTCGCACCTGTGAAACTTCTTGTTGTATTCTGGGTTACCAGATGACTGGTAACAATTTTACCCCTTAAATAAGTGCAGGTTCTTTATGGACTACAGTCGGAAGAGTTCACCGTAATATTAACATCAGTAAGGAGTGAAAAGTTGGTCTACAATAATAACTTCAAGTAGCAAAAAGCTTATAAATCGCGAAATGAATTAATGGTATCGTACTTGTCCGCTAGCAAACGCAGCAGTTCATTAATTACCAAATGTTTTAAGTGTATGTCCTTGGATACTTACCAATAACGTTTTTGGTAAGAACATCAAACCAACGGTGCACCCGTCGTTTGAGTTTTAATAGCACCACAACCCACAGAATATTGCTATAGAGAAAAATCCGAATTAGTTTTTTGTTCTTTGCCTGCTTATAAAACACCACTGAAATCACAAAGGTGACAACACTATGCGAAATTGTTTCTTCAAATACTGAACCCTCAACGTGTTTTGTTTTTGTTTAAAAAAGAGGCGAGGCGGTTAAAGAGGTTGGTAAGAAGAAAACACAACAGAGTTAAGAGACAGCAGGGTAGTCGGGAATAATTAAAACTATTAAACAGGGACCTAATAGTAGCTAGGAAGGTAAATAAAGATGGATTTATGAAGTGTGTTGTCGCTACTGGGGGACCATTGAATGATTCATCTAGAAATTTCTATAACTGTGTTAAAAAACTGAGAGGAAGGGAGAGTGTTGAAACACTTTTAGATAAGAATGGACAAGAAGTTACAGGTACGGAGGATTTGAAAAAGGCAGAGATTTTAAGTTACTGATTTAGTGAGAACCTTAGGGACAATGAATCAGAAACAGATGTTTCTGAATCAGATAACGAGCTTAACAAAACAATTAGAAATGAGCATACCATAAAATCTGAAATTCATCCTGAGGAAATCATGAAGGAACTAAGAAAGCTAAATATACATAAAGGGGCTGGTGTAGATAATATTACTACTGATGTCAAAAATTGCAGGATGTTATCTTGAAATATTATTTAAATTGAGTCTTGATACATGCTGCTTACCAGAGGTTTGGAAAAGTGCGATAGTAGTGCCCGTACATAAAGGCGAGGTGAGAAATAGAGTCGAAAATTATAGGCCAATTATCTTCATGCCAGTGGTAGGTAAATTAATGGAGAAATTGATACGCAACCACATCAGAAATGTATGTGAGGAGCGTAAATGGTTTTCAAGTAGGCAACATGGCTTTAGGCAAGGATATTCATGTGAATCTCAGTTGGTGGGAAATATGCAAGATATTTCGGATGAAATGGACAAGGGAGGTCAAATTGATAGTGTAGCACTAGATCTTTAAAAGGCTTTTGACAGAGTGAGCCATAAAATTGAATTAAATATGGTAAAATGTATTGGAGTGATCAGAAAGTGATTTTCTGGTTAGAAGAATTTTTGAAAGTTAGACAACAGAAAGTTAGGGTAGGAAATGCTGTGTTAAAAGAAGTGGACGTACAAGTGAGAGTGCCACAGGGTTGCGTATTGGGACCATTGCTCTATTTATTATTCTAATGAATAATTGTTTTGATTGTTTACTATCAGAAATTAGATTGTTTGCAGATGATATAATTCTATATAAAAGAATCAAAACGGTTGAGGATTGTAAACAGTTGCTGGGTGATCTGGACAGAATATCTAGTTCAGTTGGTAAACATGGAATGAAGATAAATGCAAGAAGAGACAGCTTATAAGATACACAAATAAAAAACTAAAGGTTTTTAATGATTATTAGGTGGGAAACAATTGCTTATTAAAGATTTGAAATGTAAATATCTTGGCATTACATTTGATAACAAGCTTAACTGGGCAGATCAAATTGGACAGATCGTAGGAAAAAGTTTCAAAATTCTGCATTTGTTGGATACAGTAATGGGGGGATGTACGAGTGAAGTAAAGGAATTGGGTTACAAAACTTTGGTAAGACCATTGCTTGAATGTGGTGGTGTAGTAAGGGACCCACATTTTGAGTATCAAATACAGGAGTTGGAAAAGGTGCAAGGAAGGGCTGCTAGATTTGTATCTGGAAATTATCGCAGAACGCAGTCATTAACAGATATGATAAAAAAGCTAGAATGGGACTCACTGGAAGACAGAAGGAATGCGTAGAGGGTCATGGGAGTGTACAAGGAGTATATTGGTGATGAGGCATGGAAAGATATTGGTGTAAGAATTGAAAGTAACCCGTGGAAGGGAAAAGATGACGATGACCACCAGCTGGCACTCAATTTAAGGCACAAGGGCCGAGCGTGGTGGGTGAATGGTTAACGTTCTGGCCCACATTTGGGAGGACGCGGGTTCGAATCCCCGTCCGGGCAACCAGATTTGGGTTTTTCATGGTTTCCCCAAATCACTCCATGCGATTGACGGGATGCTTCCTTGAAAAAGGCCATGTACCCAGTCGCATCCCGCCTCTAATGATTTTAGCCGTCGACGAGACGTAAAGCCACAAATAAAAAAAAATCAGATATAAGGGTGTAGGAGGATTCTCTTTTTTACGTAAGTGTGTCAGGGATTGGAATAAGTTACCAATATAAATGAGGAATAATTTGCCAAAAACGTTGAAAGAATTGAAATTTAAAATTTGTAAAGGGTAAATGTAGGTGGATGCAGAAAAGTTGGAAGCTGGGTGTATAGGGATATTGCCACCGGAGCATGAGCTCCATTGCAATTTAATTTAATTAAATTTAATATTGAATATTTTCATTAGGGTTATATTAAATCAAGAGCTTGATTGGAATGATGTGCAATGAAGATTTGATCATATTACACTAAATCTTTCATACAGTAATAGTTCGGAAAATTGTCTTTTTAATGAGGTATCATTATTAAAAAATATATATATTGAGAAGGAAAAGGTTAAATCTTGGACATCAACATAAATCAGAATAGAGAACAAATTATTAGAAATATTTCTTCATTTTGAAACAAACCATTTTCCGTACAATAATGTACTAATAATTGAGACTTTACGCGCTGTACTTCACAGGAAGTAATTCTGCGGCTGTACGCGTTCTTTCTACGGTAAATAAAGTGTGGGTATCAGAAAACTCACAATTAATTGTTGAGACTTTGAAAGCCAGTTTATGTGTGAAATATAATTTAACAAATTCTTGTGAAAAATTTCATGGCCTTTTGAACAACGACAGCACTATACGAAAAAAATAAACACTCAAATGAGAAATAGGCGAAAAAATAAAATAATGCCAAACATATTTTTTAATCTATTATATTTTTAAATTGTATTTATGAATAAATTTAAAAAAGTATATTACAATGCAATTTTTATGTACTAAGATACTTTTTGCTGCTCCAAATTTTTAATCAAGAAACCGTCCTCCCGGACAATTGTGTCGCGCTTTATCAATGTTAAAATCTGGCCACTTTATATTCCAGTAACATCAACAATCGTAGGTCAAACTACAATTTTAATAAAATAGCGCATTATAAATCAATTAAAATTCCGATAAATATAAAAAAACCATTTAACAACAGTGTCACCCGAATTTTAAGCTATTATTTTTACATATAAATAATTCTTCTTGTTAGCAATAATCGTCACAATTTAGTTGATGATGTAAATATTTTATTTAAAAAATTTGGTCTAGATAACTTAGCAAGTCACGTAACAAAACGGATTTTTGTGAGCATGCGTCACACACGCAACCATGAACCAATAAGGAAGGCTCAAGTACGGTAGAGTCAAGATAGGAAGAGTTCAAGGAGATAATAAGCAAGGGTCAAGAAAAATTTATTCCAAAGCAGAAAAATAAAGAGAAGTGGAGAAACTATGTACTATAATAGGGAAGTGAGGAGGTTAAAGAGGTTGGTAAGAAAAGAACATAACAGAGTTAAGAGACAGCAGGGTAGTAAGGGAATATTTAAAACAACTAAACAACGACTTAATAACAACAAAGAAAATGGCTAAAGATGGGGATATGAAGAGTATTGTCAGTGCAGGAGGACCATTGACTGATTCATCTAGAAATTTCTATGGCTATATCAGGAAACTGAGGGGAAGGGAGGGTGTAGAGACACTTACAGATAAGGATGGAGAAGAAGGTACTGACGATTTGAAAAAGGCAGAGATTTTAAGTAACTGGTTCATTGTAAGCATTAGGCACAATGAATCAGAAATAGGAGAGTCTAATTCGGAGAACGAGATTAACAACACAATTAGAAATGACGATAGTAAAAAATTTGATATTCATCCTGAGGAAATCATGAAGGAAATACGAAAGCTGAAAAAACATAAAGGGGCTGGTGAAGATAATATTACTACAGATATCTTAAAGATAGCCGATATGACATTGTACCTTATCTTGAAATATTATTTAAATTGAGTCTGGATACTTGCTGCTTACCACAGCACTGGAAAAGTGCAATAATAGTACCGGTACATAAAGGAGGGGTGAGAAATAGAGTTAAGAATTACAGGCCATTCAGTTTGACATCAGTGGTAGATAAATTAGTGGAAAGATTGATATGTAACCACATCAGAAATATATGTGAGGAATGTAAGTGGTTTTCAAGCAGGCAACATGGGTTCAGGCGAGGATATTCAAGCGAATCTCAGTTGGTGGGATATATGCAAGATATTTCAGATGAAATGGACAAGGGAGGCCATATTGATAGTGAAGCACTAGATCTGTCAAAGGCGTTTGACAGAGTAAGCCATAAAATGGTAGTAAATAAGGGATAAACTATTGGAGTGGATGAGAATGTGAGTTGCTGGGGAGAAGAATTTGTAAAAGGTAGAAAACAGAAAGTTAGGGTATGAAATGTAGTATCAAAAGAAGTGGAAGTAAAAATGGGTGTGCCACAGGGTAACGTATTGGGACCATTGCTATTCATTATTCTAATGAATAATTGTGTTGATTGTTTACTATCTGAAATTAGATTGTTTGCAGATGACATAATGCTGTATAAAAGAATCAAAACGATAGAGGATTGTAAACAGTTGCAGGGTGATCTGGACAAGATATCTAGCCGGGGTGGTAAACATGGAATGAAGATAAATGTAAAGACGTGTCAGCTTATTAGATACACAAATAAAAAACAAAAGGTTAATTATGAATATAAGGTGGGGAAAGAATTGCTTACTGAAGACTGGAAATATCATATCATAACATCATATCATATCATTTTATTCACCATTAGTTAATACAATATTGAAATACTCTTCGGCATATACATACTATAATTATTTATACATATTAATACAACTGATAGTATAAGATAAATAATGTAACTAAATATATATTACATCAAATAATTCTTCTGTTTTATAAGGACATATTGCAGTTATAAGATCCTTAGTGCTATTTTTAAATTTATTTAGTGTTATCATTCTCAGATTCTTATGTAGATGGTTTAAGAATCTGATTCCCATTGACTTAAAACTATATTTAGTTATGCCAAGTGAACAGTATTCAGTTCTTATATTGTGCTTATCTCTAGTGTTATGATCATGTACCTCAATATGTCTTATAAAGAGGTGTTGATTTTTCTTTACAAAAAGTAATCATTGATATATATATAACCCCTGTAATGTCATGATACCTAGCTTTAAGAATAATTCCATGCAGTGTGTTATAGGTAATGCTACACATATCAGGCGAACTGCTTTTCTTTGTAAGCCAAAGAGACACTGTGAGTAGGGACTATTTCCCCAAAGGTAAGTTCCATAGGTTAAATAGGAGTGGACATAACCATAATAAATGGAGAGTATACATCTGTTGTCACTGTACCTCTAAGTCTCCTAATCATGAAAATTCCTTTAGCGACTTTATTCGATATCAATTCAATATGCCTCTGCCATTTTAAATTTGATTGTATAATTATTCCCAGGAATTTGACAGAATTGCAGGTAGAGTTGCTCTTTAAGGATATATCAAGGCGGTGTGTTTTTTCTAAGTTAAGAGATAGTTTGTTGGCACTACACCAGTCCATAAGTAGATCTATCTTTGATGAGAAAGCTTTGTCATTCGAAGTTGTAGTGGAGCTTACTTTTACACATAGATCATCAGCATAGTTGTAGCATTTGGAGTTACCGTTTTCCATAATGGGTGATAGGTCATTGATATATAGGATGAACATTAGGGGGCCAAGAATAGATCCCTGAGGAACACCTTGTCCTACCTCCTAAGCTTAGATACGTTATTGTTGAGTGAGATCATTTGTGATCTATTACTTAGATATGATTTAATTAACTTGACTGCCTTACCATCAAAACCTAGGTGCTTGAGTTTCGATAGTAAAATTTCCATGGGATATAGTGTCAAATGCCTTGGACAGATCAAAAAACTTAGCATCAACATTGAGTTTATTTTCGAAGTCCTCAAGACAGTCCTCGATAAAATTTGCAACAGCATCACATGATGACCGATTTTTTCCTAAACCCAAACTGGTTGTTACAGAGGAGATGTGCTGTTCAAGATATTTATAAATTTGTTGACTGATGATTTTTTCAATAAATTTTGACATAATCGGGACCAGGGATATTGGCCTATAATTGCAGAAGGATTTTTTATCACCCTTTTTATAAATTGGAATTACCTTAGGTACCTTCAACTGTTCTGGAAAAATTGCACTATCAAAGCAGCCATTTACAATCTCTGTCATCATTTCTGATATAAAGTAACTACTATGCTTGACAATTTCTGAATTTAGGTTGTAGTCATCAGTAGACTTACTATTTCTTAAAGATATAATTGCAGAATGTACTTCCTGTACAGAAGCTGATTTGAAAGACAATATTGTATCAGCACATTTGACTTTGAACAGATAGTAGTTGGCTTAATTTTGACTAACTGCTATTTTCTTAATTGTTTCACTAATACTATCAATAAAGTAGTTATTGAATTCTCCAGCTTTTAAGTTGGTTGGTGTCCCATCCTGAATCATGTTTCTATTTGTAGGAAGATTATTTTTAATGATATTCCAGATAGCCCTTGGTTTATTTGCACATCTAAGGACTCTTTCACCGTTATAATTTAGTTTAGCCTTTCTGATTTCATCTTTGTACATGTATTTGATTTGTTTATATTTAGTTTTTATGTCCGCAGACTGACTTTGTTTGGATATAAAGTTGTAATTATCATCATATATATTATTCTATAAGGTATTTTTTTGTAACAAGCCTGTATTCCTTCATACTTAACCGAAATCAATGAATGAGGTGTCATTTTAAAGCTTATGGTCTTCCCTTTGGTCACATCATATTTTAAGAAATGAAGAATTGGAATTCGGCCCTTAAAGGGCGAAATTGTCAATATTTCTAAAATGCTGATTTCTGTGTTATGAGTCAAATATCTCCCTGGATACCTATCTGAGATCGTTTAATGAAGTATAGTTTTAAAGATTAAGATATCCGAATTAGTGACGTCATATATTAAGACAGAAATTTTTCGGAATTCAACCCTTAAAGGGCAAAAGTATCAATATTTTTGCAATTCGTTTTTGTGTCACGAGCCATTTGTCTCCCTTAATATCTAACTGATATAGATAAATGAGGTATCATATTAAATATTAAGGTCTGCGGTGGTAACATTATATTTTAAGAAAGGAATTTTTGTAATTCGACCCTTAAAGGGAAAAAATGTCAATTTTTCTAAAATGGTTTTTTGTATCTCAGCCTTTACTCCCAGGATATATAACCAAAATCGATAAATGAAGTAGAATTATAAGGAGTAATGTATCAGCTTTGTGAAATCATATTTTAAGAAAGAATTTTTGGAATTCAACCCTTAAAGGAAAAAAGTATAAATTTTTCTATAACCGATTTTTGTGTCACGAGCGATTTATCTCCCTTGATATCTAACGATATAGATAAATGAGGTATCATATTAAAGAATAAGGTCTCCGCCGTGGTAACATTATATTTTAAGAAAGGAATTTTTCGTAATTCGACCCATAAAAGGCAAAAAAGTAATTTTTCTAAAATGCGTTTTTTGTGTCTCGAGCCACTTATCTCCCTTGATATCTATCCAAAATCGATAAATCAAGTACGATTGTGAGGAATAATGTCTCAGCTTTGCTGACATATTTTAAGAAAGAAGTGTTTGGAATTCAACTATTAAAGGGAAAAAGTATAAATTGTTCTACAACGTATTTTTGTGTCACGAGCCTTATATTTCCCTTGATATCTAATCGATATAGATAAATGACATATCGTATTAAAGACTAAGGTTTCCGCCGTGGTAACATTATATTCTAAGAAAGGAATTTTTCGTAATTCGACCCATAAAGCGCAAAAATTCAATATTTCTAAAATACGTTTTTTGTGTTTCGAGCCATTTATCTCCCTGGATTTCTAACCAAAATCGATAAATGAAGTAGGAGTATGAAGAGTAATGACTGAACTTGGTGACATTATATTCAACCTCACTATTCATGCATTTTATTCGCGAAATTTTCGCACGGGTCGTCTAGTATATATTATTTCTATAAGGTATTTTTTTGTCACAAGCCTATATCTTCCTTCATACTTAACCGAAATCAATGAATGAGGTGTCATTTTAAAGCTTATGGTCTCCACTTTGGTTAAATCGTATTTTAAGCAAGAAAGTTTTCGGAATTCGACCCTTAAAGGGCAAAAATGTAAATTTTTCTAAAATGCTGTTTTTGTGTTACGAGTCAGTTATCTCCCTGGATACCTATTATGAAGTATCGTTTTAAAGATTAAGATCTCCGCTTTAGTGACGTCATATTAAGCCAGAAAGTTTTCGGAATTCGACCCTTAAAGGGCAAAAGTATCAATATTTTTGCAATGCGTTTTGTGTCACGAGCGATTTATCTCCCTTAATATCTAACCGATATAAATGAGGTATCATATTAAAGAATAAGGTCTCCGCCATGGTAACATTATATTTTAAAAAGGAATTTTTCGTAATTCGACCCTTATAGGGCAAAAATGTCACTTTTTCTAAAATGCGTTTTTTGTATCTCGAGCCATTTATCTCCCTGGATATCTAACCAAAATCGATAAATGAGGTAGGATTATGAGGAGTAATGTCTCAGCTTTGTGACATCATATTTTAAGAAAGAATGTTTGGAATTCAACCCTTAAAGGGAAAAAGTATAAATTTTTCTATAACGCATTTTTGTGTCACGAGCGATTTATCTCCCTTAATATCTAACCGATATAGATAAATGAGGTATCATATTAAAGAATAAGGTCTCCGCCATGGTAACATTATATTTTAAGAAAGGAATTTTCGTAATTCGACCCAAAGGCAAAAATGTCATTTTTCTAAAATGCGTTTTTTGTATCTCGAGCCATTTATCTCCCTGGATATCTAACCAAAATCGATAAATGAAGTAGGAATATAAGGAGTAATGTATCAGCTTTGTGACATCATATTTTAAGAAAGAATGTTTTGGAATTCAACCCTTAAAGGAAAAAGTATAAATTTTTCTATAACCGATTTTTGTGTCACGAGCGATTTATCTCCCTTGATATCTAACCGATATAGATAAATGAGGTATCATATTAAAGAATAAGGTCTCCGCCGTGGTAACATTATATTTTAAGAAAGGAATTTTTCGTAATTCGACCCATAAAAGGCAAAAAAGTCAATTTTTCTAAAATGCGTTTTTTGTGTCTCGAGCCACTTATCTCCCTTGATATCTATCCAAAATCGATAAATCAAGTACGATTGTGAGGAATAATGTCTCAGCTTTGCTGACATCATATTTTAAGAAAGAAGTGTTTGGAATTCAACTATTAAAGGGAAAAAGTATAAATTGTTCTACAACGTATTTTTGTGTCACGAGCCTTATATTTCCCTTGATATCTAATCGATATAGATAAATGACATATCGTATTAAAGACTAAGGTTTCCGCCGTGGTAACATTATATTCTAAGAAAGGAATTTTTCGTAATTCGACCCATAAAGCGCAAAAATGTCAATATTTCTAAAATATTTTTTGTGTTTCGAGCCATTTATCTCCCTGGATTTCTAACCAAAATCGATAAATGAAGTAGGAGTATGAAGAGTAATGACTGAACTTGGTGACATTATATTCAACCTCACTATTCATCGCATTTTATTCGCGAAATTTTCGCACGGGTCGTCTAGTATATATTATTTCTATAAGGTATTTTTTGTCACAAGCCTGTATCTTCCTTCATACTTAACCGAAATCAATGAATGAGGTGTCATTTTAAAGCTTATGGTCTCCACTTTGGTTAAATCATATTTTAAGAAAAAGTTTTCGGAATTCGACCCTTAAAGGGCAAAAATGTAATATTTCTAAAATGCTGTTTTCTGTGTTACGAGTCATATCTCCCTGGATACCTATCTGAAATCGTTTAATGAAGTATCATTTTAAAGATTAAGATCTCCGCTTTAGTGACGTCATATATTAAGACAGAAATTTTTCGGAATTCGACCCTTAAAGGGCAAAAGTATCAATATTTTTGCAATGCGTTTTTGTGTCACGAGCGATTTATCTCCCTTAATATCTAACCGATATAGATAAATGAGGTATCATATTAAAATAAGGTCTCCGCCGTGGTAACATTATATTTTAAGAAAGGAATTTTTCGTAATTCGACCCTTAAGGGCAAAAATGTCAATTTTTCTAAATGCGTTTTTTGTATCTCGAGCCATTTATCTCCCTGGATATCTAACCAAAATCGATAAATGAGTAGGATTATAAGGAGTAATGTATCAGCTTTGTGAATCATATTTTAAGAAAGAATTTTTGGAATTCAACCCTTAAAGGAAAAAAGTATAAATTTTTCTATAACCGATTTTTGTGTCACGAGCGATTTATCTCCCTTGATATCTAACCGATATAGATAAATGAGGTATCATATTAAAGAATAAGGTCTCCGCCGTGGTAACATTATATTTTAAGAAAGGAATTTTTCGTAATTCGACCCATAAAAGGCAAAAAAGTCAATTTTTCTAAAATGCGTTTTTTGTGTCTCGAGCCACTTATCTCCCTTGATATCTATCCAAAATCGATAAATCAAGTACGATTGTGAGGAATAATGTCTCAGCTTTGCTGACATCATATTTTAAGAAAGAAGTGTTTGGAATTCAACTATTAAAGGGAAAAAGTATAAATTGTTCTACAACGTATTTTTGTGTCACGAGCCTTATATTTCCCTTGATATCTAATCGATATAGATAAATGACATATCGTATTAAAGACTAAGGTTTCCGCCGTGGTAACATTATTTCTAAGAAAGGAATTTTTCGTAATTCGACCCATAAAGCGCAAAAATTCAATATTTCTAAAATACGTTTTTTGTGTTTCGAGCCATTTATCTCCCTGGATTTCTAACCAAAATCGATAAATGAAGTAGGAGTATGAAGAGTAATGACTGAACTTGGTGACATTATATCAACCTCACTATTCATCGCATTTTATTCGCGAAATTTTCGCACGGGTCGTCTAGTATATATTATTTCTATAAGGTATTTTTTGTCACAAGCCTATCTTCCTTCATACTTAACCGAAATCAATGAATGAGGTGTCATTTTAAAGCTTATGGTCTCCATTTGGTCACATCATATTTTAAGAAAAAGTTTTCGGAATTCGACCCTTAAAGGGAAAATGTCAATTTTCTAAAATGCTGTTTTCTGTGTTATGAGTCATATCTCCCTGGATACCTATCTGAGATCGTTTAATCAAGTATCATTTTAAAGATTAAGATCTCCGCTTTAGTGACGTCATATATTAAGACAGAAATTTTTCGGAATTCGACCCTTAAAGGGCAAAAGTATCAATATTTTTGCAATGCGTTTTTGTGTCACGAGCGATTTATCTCCCTTAATATCTAACCGATATAGATAAATGAGGTATCATATTAAAATAAGGTCTCCGCCGTGGTAACATTATATTTTAAGAAAGGAATTTTTGTAATTCGACCCTTAAGGGCAAAAATGTCATTTTTCTAAATGGTTTTTTGTATCTCGAGCCATTTATCTCCCAGGATATCTAACCAAAATCGATAAATGAGTAGATTATGAGGAGTAATGTCTCAGCTTTGTGAAATCATATTTTAAGAAAGAATTTTGGAATTCAACCCTTAAAGGAAAAAAGTATAAATTTTTATAACCAATTTTTGTGTCACGAGCGATTTATCTCCCTTGATATCTAACCGATATAGATAAATGAGGTATCATATTAAAGAATAAGGTCTCCGCCGTGGTAACATTATATTTTAAGAAAGGAATTTTCGTAATTCGACCCAAAGGGCAAAAAATGTCTATTTTCTAAAATGCGTTTTTTGTCTCGAGCCATTTATCCCCAAATATCTAACCAAAATCGATAAATGAAGTAGATTATAGGAGTATGTATCAGCTTTGTGAAATCATATTTTAAGAAAGAATGTTTTTGGAATTCAACCTTAAAGGAAAAAAGTATAAATTTTCTATTACCGATTTTTGTGTCACGGCGATTTATCTCCCTTGATATCTAACCGATATAGATAAATGAGGTATCATATTAAACAATAAGGTCTCCGCCGTGTAACATTATAATTTAACAAAGGAATTTTTCGTAATTCGACCCTTAAAAGGCAAAAAAGTCTTTTTTCTAAAATGCGTTTTTGTATTCGAGCCATTTATCTACCTGGATATCTAACGAAAATCGATAAATGAAGTAGAATTATAAGGAGTAATGTATCAGCTTTGTGAAATCATATTTAAAAAAGAATGTTTTTGGAATACAACCCTTAAAGGAAAATAATATAAATTTTTCTATAACCAATTTTTATGTCACGAGCGATTTATCTCCCTTGATATCTAACGATATAGATAAATGAGGTATCATATTAAAGAATAAGATCTCCGACGTGGTAACATTATATTTTAAGAAAGGAATTCTTCGTAATTCGACCCATAAAAGGCAAAAAAGTCAATTTTTCTAAAATGCGTTTTTTGTGTCTCGAGCCACTTATCTCCCTTGATATCTATCCAAAATCGATAAATCGAGTACGATTGTTAGGAATAATGTCTCAGCTTTGCTGACATCATATTTTAAGAAAGAACTATTTGGAATTCAACCATAAAGGGAAAAAATTATAAATTGTTCTACAACGTATCATATATTTATTTCTATAAGGTATTTTTTTGTCACAAGCCTGTATCTTCTTTCATACTTAACCGAAAACAATGAATGAGGTGTCATTTTAAAGCTTATGGTCTCCACTTTGGACACATCATATTTAAGGAATAAAGTTTTCGGAATTCGACACTTAAAGGGCAAAAATGTAAATCTTTCTAAAATGATTTTTCTGTGTTACGAGTCATTATCTCCCTGGATACATATATGAAATCGTTTAACGTAGTATCATTTTAAAGATTAAGATCTCCGCTTTAGTAACGTCATATATTAGGACAGATATTTTCGGAATTCGACCCTTAAAGGGCAAAAGTGTCAATATTTTTGCAATAGGTAATTGTATCACGAGCGTTTTATCTGTCTTAATTTCTAACCGATATAGATAAATGAGGTATCATATTAAAGATCGAGGTCTCCGCCGTGGTAACATTATATTTCAAGAAAAGGAATTTTCGTTTTTCGACCCTTAAAGGGCAAAAATGTCGATTTTTCAAAAATGCGTTTTTGTATCTCGAGCCATTTA